>JAQQPU010004571.1:31826-51707 GCA_029168905.1 Artemia sp. Kazakhstan ARC1039
TCTTGCCGAAATGTAAAACAAATTTCCAATGAAAGTGGCAAAGCCTTCCGTTTCTTCTAATTGCAAACCAAATGTTTCTACTGAAGACTGTCGCTGTATATGTGACCGAAATATCTGGACTTATTACCTGTTTTTTCATTGTCTAAATAAATGGATTTATCCCCCTTTGAAAGATTAATTTTGTTAAACTTGTTCAACTTAAATGAAGGGTCTGAAAATTATGTCTTTTGGGATGACCCCCCCCCCCTCCCCAGAGACGTCAAGGCAAGGTTTCCCGAAATGCATCTGATAAAAACTTGGAGATTACTATTTTTTGTCGTAGAAACTTCGAAAAAGGTTTATTCGATTGGAAATATAAAGTGCTAGTTCTTTTTTTTATAGTCCAAAGTAATTGGAGGGTAACTAACCCCCTCCCACACCCATCATTTCCCCAAACACATTAAATCAAAATTTTGAGATAGCCATTTTGTTTAAACATAATCTAAAGCTCAGGAAATTATGTCTTTTAGGATGACAAACCCCACATACCCCTCAGGGCAAGGGTTTTAATTTATGCCCTGGGGGTATACAAGGTATATAAAGAAGGGGTGATCGTATAAACTTCGGAGGGGGCTCATTGGATTGGTAATCAGACGTTCCAGTGCCCTTCTTAAGATCCAGAGTGATTAGAGGGTGGATACCTACCCCACACACCTCGTATTGTCCCAAAATGCATGTGATAAAAATTTTCAGCTGGCCATTTGTTGTCGTAGAAACTTCGAAAAGAGCTCATTCGATTAGAAATCGAAAGGGCTAAGGCCCTTTTTAATAGGAGAAAGTGATGGGAGGTCAACTAACCCCTCGTCACGCGCCCACCATTTCCTCAAACACATCCAAAACAAAATTTTGAGATTGTCATTTTGTTCAACGTAATTGAAAGGTCCGAAAATTATGTCCTTAAGGATGACAAACCCCCCACATCCCTCAGGGCAAGTTTTATAAGTTATGCCCTTGGGCATATAAGGTATATATAGAAAGAGTGATCGTGTAAAATTCGGAGGGGGGTCGTTGAATGATCAGAAGTTCTAGCACCCTTTTTAAGATTGAGAGTGATCAGAAGGTGTATACTCCCTCTCCACACCTCTTTCTTTCCTGAAACGCATCTGATAGAAATTCTGAGATATCCATTTGTTGTCGTAAAAACTTTGAAAAGAGCTCATTCGATTGGAAATTGAAAGGGCTAGTGCTCTTTTTTTTTATCGTCGAAAGGGTTTGAAGAGCAACTAACCCTCCTCCCACGCCCACCCTTACCCCAAACACATCCAATTAAAATTTTTAGATAACCATTTTGTTTAACGTAATTGAAAGCTCCAGAAATTGTGTCTTTGATGATGACAACCATCAACCCCCCCCCCCCAGCCCTCAGGGCAAGGGTTTTAAGTTATTCCTAGGGGGGGGCAAGACTTAAATAGAAAGGGTGATCGTATAAACTTTTTAGGGGGCTCCTTGGATTGGTAATCAGAAGTTCTAAAGTCCTATTCAAGATTGAGAGTGATCAAAGGGTGGATACCCACCATTGCCGAAATGTATCTAATAAAAAATGTTAAATGACTATTTCTTGTCGTAAAAACTTCGAAAAAGGCTCATTCTATTGAATATTGAAAGGACTAGTGCCCTTTTTACTATTCAAAAGTGATTGGAGGGCACCCCCCCCCCTACGCCCAACAATTCCCAAAACACATCAAATCAAAATTTTGAGATAACCATTTTGTTCATAATAGTTGAAAGGTTTGGAAATTATGTCTCTGAATACCCCTATACCTTCTCAAGACCAGAAAATAATTTGCACTTTACTGAAAAAAAATAGCTGTGGATTGTCAGTTTAGTATACGTATACTGATAAATATTCCTTAAAGTCTTACTAATTTTTATGTACTAAAGTTAAAAAGTAAATATATTTTAAACGCATGCCGTCAATCAATGTCGTAGGATGAAAGAATTCAATTCAGTTAAATTTATTCAAATAAAAATAAGACATAACACCAATAATAATAAGGACCCTGGAAGCGAACTTTTTCAGGACCATAACAACAAAAAATTGAAAATGAGGAAGAGAGAAAAAAGAAGAAGAAGAAGAAGTAAAAAAAAGAAAGAGAAAACACGGGTAATTGAACCAAAATGACTAAAATCTTGGAGAATTGTATCATCAAAGTTTAGTATCATTGTTATACAGCGCGTGAAAGCTTGTGGATAACTCGAGAGTAGAGGGTATTATATTCCTTTGAAGCATAGATTTATAAATGGGAGACCGCTGGGTCGAACTAGAGACCCACTTGAGGACAATGAAGGAACGGTTGGATGAACAGAGACAGAGGCCTTCAGAATTATTACTACTAAAATAAGATAATAACCGGGGAGGAAGATTTTTATGATAAGTGGAGTATGCAAGGGATCGATCTAGTTTTTTTGAGGATTTGTTGAAAAGGCATAATACCAAAATCAGAGTACAAGTCCTGGGTAGGATATAGTCGGGGCAGCCAAAAACTGCTTTGACGGCACGGTTTTGGGCAGATTTTAATTTATTGATAGCGTTGAAGGATAAGTGTTGCCCCAAGTAGATCCGCAGTATGAGATGTATGGGTAAACAAAAGAGTAATAAAGGCTGACTAGGATATCGGCAGGAAGAAAATAGTTCACACGAATAATCATACTTACCTGTCGCGAGATTATGGCTCTGATGTAGGGTGCATGTGTTGCAAATGATGGGGAGGAGTCAATATATACACCAAGAAATTTGGCAGGTTTGACTTGCGGGGGGAGATTGTTGGAATATTTAAGGTCAAGTGCTTGCTGAGCTGCATTTTTTTTTTGTAAGGGGTTCGAAATAATACTACCTGACTTTTCTTGTTGTTAATGGTCATGCAGTTAACGAGACACCACTCCTGTACTCTATTCAGAAGGATTTGAGTAGAGGTGGAGACGGATGGTAAATTTGGGCCGGTGATGAAAAAGTTGCTATCTTCAGCAAAAAGTATTGGGTGCACTGATTGGCCCAGGTCGTGACCAAATCATTAATATAAAGGAGAAAAAGCATTGGGCCATGAACAGAGCCCTGCGGGACGCCCTTCCGGACAGGTAGGGGATGCGAAGTCACCCCACACAGACTCACACTCTGTACTCTACCAGAGAGATAAGAGCCAAACCATGAGAAAGGAACTCCATGAATTTGGCACAGATTCCATGGATTAGAATGGCTTTTGTGTCTTCAACAGGAATGTGGGTACTGGTGCATTATTTCTAACACACCGCTATAGACTGTATCAAGGAAACTAGTCAAACGGGAGAGACAGATACCCGGTACTAAAACAGTTGTTAGAGTGGAATGATAAGTGATTGAGCTAATATGTATTTTGAAATTACAATTTGTGATTTTCCAAAGATAGAAAAAGAGGCAGTGGAATTTTTACCGAATAAGGGGTGATTGCCCAAGACAAAAGAGTGCGAAAATATAGACACCATGACTTATATTTGTATGAGAAGGAACAATTTTCGAAGTGTCTCACTAGGCCATGTACGAAACGAGTCGGTTTGCGTGTTAATACGTGGTTTGCTAATAGTAGAATACCACTTATTACTGCAGTTCGTTCCATTTATTTCTGGACTAACGAATGGTCGTCTGCTGCCATGTGTGAACAAGAACTAGGAATTTCTAAACATACGGTAGTTGATTGGAATAACTATCTCCGTGAATTGTGCGTGTTCTGTTTGCAAAAGTAAAACTGTGGGAAAATTGGAGGAGTTGATCACATAGTGGAAATAGACGAATCCATATTTATGAAAAGAGAAAATAATTCTGTACGAATTTTACCTCCACAGAGGGTGTTTGGTGGAGTGTGCCAAGAAACAGGGAAAGATTTTTATGTGAGGTCCCCGACCGAAGTGCGAAAACTTTGCTAAAACAAATTAAGCTGCACATAGAGACGGGGACAACGATAATATCAGATTCTCGGAAAGGATACAAAACGAGTGACCTGGAAGAGGCAGGTTTTTTACATAAAACAGTTAATCATAAGAAAAATCTTGTCGACCCAATAACAGGCGCAAACACCCAAAAAGTAGAAAGAATGTGGGGCTCAGCCAAATTGCAAAATAGACAAAGCCGAAATTACACTTCGTTTTTAAGGCTTTCGATCCCGATTTAGAAGAATTTCTACAAGCCTTTTGAAGATGGATTAGCTAATTCTGTTCTATGTCTTTATTTATTTTTTTTTTTACACAGAGCCTTTTTGAATGGATTAAAACATTGTATTGTTTTGTTTTGTGATGAATAAATCTAAAGTCAATAAGTTAAACTTACAGGTAGCCTATTATAATGAAAATATTATTCAAATTATTTTTTCTTGGTTTATGATAATGTACCGCACATGATTGGGTTATTTTAATTATTTATTATTATTGTTTTAACATGCGCATTAAACATAAACATAGGAATCAATTTGATGTTCAGGTCAATAAACCAGACATATCGGTTTTTTTCTTTTGGTTTGATTTTCTCTGAAAAGTCATTTTAGAATTTCTGCACATACTCAACCGGTCTGAAATATCGTCCAGTTTACGAAACAAATTAATATGGATAAGATGTATAAAAGCAGAGTAGCTTTTCCATATGCAGGAAATTGATTGGAAAAGTACAAATTCAAGTAAAACCGTTATGTGGCTGTTTAAGAAAACAGTTACCCGTGAGGGACAACTGCCGCCCTAGATTTTGAGAAATAGGTTTATTGTTATTTTCATTGGAAATTAAATTTTATGAGTATTTTCGGTACAAATGTTGAAAAAACGAAACAAATGCCCTCCTTGTCTTTCCAAATAAATTTTAACCCCTCCCCCCTCCTGATACAGATTCGGGTATCAACACAGAATTGGGACTATTGAGAAGGAAACACTAATTATTTCTGAAAACACTTTTTAAAAATCCTAAAAAACTTACTTGTACCATTCCTAAAAGCGCTTCACTTCACTTAAATCCTATCCCTTCCCTAATGGGAAAATATATAGCTCAAGTTATATGTTTTCAATACATTTTGCCTTTCCTCACTCGTGTCTCAACGTAATATCCATAACGTGAATCCACGTTGATAAAATCAAGAAACGAAAAAAGGCATGGGAAATATATAATTTGTACTATATATTTTCATATTAGCGCAATAAATATCTATCTATCTATATCTATCTATCTATCTATTAGTGGAAAGTTAGAAAGAACTAATGAAAGTAAACTAATATTTAATATAAAATAATACCAGTCCATGGAATCTCAGCAATTCAAGTTTTTTTCACTGTAATCTTTTTTTTTCAACATTACATATACAAAAAATATAATATATTTTGTTTTCAGTAAAGATCAAATGACACAGTAGGCCTTAGGACTTTTACGGTTAAGGAAGGGGGAAGGGGACTGTGGACAAATTCTGGTTTGTTGTAATTTTTGCTGGTTTTAAGTTTCATTTGAGTATTCAGTTTTATTTTTACTTGTTTTAAGATTTATTTCATTCGTTTATATCATATCAGTATCTGATATTTTTTTTTTGTTCGATATGGTCATTTATTTTAGATTCTGTTTGTTCTGGGTTTCAATTATTCTTTAATAGTACTTTATGGACGTTTTGAGTTTGAATTATCATGGGACTTTGTTTCTGCTGGTCTTCAGTTTAATATTGCTCTTCACTTTTCTGTCAAAAGCTTCTTTTCGAATTTTTTTAAAATTAATTTATATTTGTTTTTGATCGACCAAGTTTATAATTGGTTAATATAATAAATATTTATCCAGCTTTTGCGTCTTGGGCTTAAAAATTTAAATATTTGCTTCGAATTTAGTAGTTCAAATTAGTGTCTTTCGAATTATTTCGTCACTCCCCAGAAGTTTTAGCTAAATACCATTAGCCATTCCTGGTCTATTTCAGATGCGCCCTTTTGACAACCGAGTGGCACATATTTTCTTTAGGTAGAATTCATATGCATAGATATGCATAGTATCTTTTGATTTAGTATCTTAAAACTTTCAGGGAATTTGAACTAAATCAAAAGATACTATGCATATCCAGCTCTTTAAAATGACGCGTGCAATAGGTGCTATTTCTAAGGAACAGTCAAGGGTATTAAGCTGAAGCTTTCAGAGAGCACTGAGGGGGATGTTGAATTCTACCGAAAGAAAATATGTGCCACTCGGTCGTCAAAAGGACATTTCGTATTGTCCCGAAGTGCATCTAATAGAAATTTTTAGATACACGTTCTATTAAAAATCGTCTAAATATCTTATATCAAGGCTTTTGGGGTTGAAACAAACCCCAGAGATCAAGGGCAAGGGTTGTAAGTTATGCCCAGGAGTTATTTAAGCTTTTTATGGAAGGGACGGTTGTTTAACTTTAGAAGAGGCTCAGTCTTATTCCCTGAAAAAGACAATGTCAATATAAAAAGTTCAGAAATTAATTAAAAAAACTTTTTCCAGAAAGTAAGTTTTTCAAAAAAAGGAAAGAACTCCATTAAACCAAAAATGAACAAAAATAGGATCATATAATCTACGAAGCATACAGCTACCACAAATCAGTATCAATAAAATAAATGAAACCCAAAACAAAGAGAAATTAAAATAAATAACAGAGTCAAACTCAAAACGAGCAAAAAAATAATATGAGTAGGGTTCTATACCCCCAATGCTTTCCAAAAGCCGAAATATATTTTGTAATTTTCTGAAAAAAATTCTTTTAAATGTTTTCATTTTTATAACTTTAAGAAATCAGAAATTAATTAATATTTTAAGGAATAAATATCAGCAGATGCATATTAAACTGACGATGCACATTTTTTCGGTAAATTCATCTGAATTTTTTTCAGTAAAGTACAATTGTATTCTGGCTTTTAGAAAGCAAAGTGGTTTAGAACCCTACTCATATTAATTTCTGCTCGTTTTGATTTGACTCTGTTAATTGTTTTAATTTCTATTTGTTTAGGGTTTCATTTATTTATGGATACTGATTTGTGGTAGTTGTATGCTTGGTAGAATATTTGATTCTATTTTTGTTCATTTTTCGTTTAATGGAGTTCTTTACTTTTTTGTGAAAAACTTGCTTTGTGGAAATTTTCTTGTAATTAATTGTGTATTTCAAGGGGGGTGCCTCATCCTAAACACCTAACTCTTTACGCTATTTTTTCTTAGAACTTTTGAAAACAGGTTCTTATGTTCCAATTAAACAAACCTTTGGTTTCAAGAATTGTTGTTAAAGAATTGGGACAAAGTTCAAACTTTAGCGTAAAGAGTCAGGTGTTGAAGAGGAGGCAAATCCCTTCATATACATAGTAATTTCTGTTCACTTTAAGTTTTAATATTGCTCCTTACTTTCAGTTGAAAAGCTTGTTTTTTATTTAATTTCTAATTATTTTTTAAATAATCCCAAAAAATTTGGCTCCCCCTGCACCAAGAAATACCCTCTCCATTGATATATCAAACAGTTCGTGGTAACGAACTGTAAGTAAGAGCGATACGGCTTAATAGTAACCGAAACTCTAAAAAACAGAATTTTGATACCAATAGATGCATCAGAAGAATCAGATTTTTATGTTGATTTCAAATATATAAGTTTCATCAAGTTTAGTCTTACCTATAAAAAGTCATGTGCCTGAGAAAGTTTGCCTTATTTTCGAAAAAAGGGGGAAACACCACCTAAAAGTCATAGAACTTTAATGAAAGTCACACCATCGAATTCAGCGTATCAGAGAACCCTACTGTAGAAGTTTCAAGCTCCTATCTGCAAAAATGTGGAATTTTGTATTTTTTGTCAGAAGAAATATCACGGATGCGTGTTTATTTGTTTTTTTTTTTTTTTTTTTATTTCCCCAGGGGTGATCGTATCGATCCAGTAGTCCTAGAATATCGTAAGAGAGCTCATTTGAACGGAAATTAAAAGTTTTAGTGCTTTTTTTAAGTGACCCAAAAAATTGGAGGGCAACTTGGCCCCCTCCCATGCTCATTTTTTTCCCAAAGTCATCCAATTAAAATTTTGAGATAGCCATTTTGTTCAGCTTAGTCGAAAATCTAATAAATATGTCTTTTAGGGTGATTTAATACCCCCTCCCCTGTTCCCGGGGGAAGGGCTGCAAGTTATGAACTTTGCCCATTGTTTACATATTGTATTGGGCACTGGGAAGTATATAGACATTTTAAGGAAGGACTTTTTCTGGTGGAGGGGGGCTGGAGGAGGGGGTTACTCGGGAGAATCTTTCCGTGGGGGAAGTTTCCTTGGGGTAAGGGACATTTGTGTGAAGGGGGCGCCGGATTTCCCATCATTATTTTAAAAACGATCAGAAATTAAATTAAAAAAAACAAGTTTTTTCAACTAAAATTAAGAAGCAACATTAGAACTTAAAACGAACAGAAAGTATTACGTATATGAGGGGGTTCGCCCCAAGTCAATACCTCGCTCTTTACGCTACAGTTTTTTTTTTTTTAGTGCTTTCAAAAGCACTATTCTAACTAAATGGCCTTTGTGATTCAGTGGTTTGTGATTTAAACAAAATTTCAACTTTAAAATTTTAAATGTATCAAAAGAATGGGCTTATAATGCTGATTCTAAATATATACATTTTTACTAAGTTTAGTATTAATCATCAAAGGATACGAGCCTGAGAAAATTTACCTGATTTTTGAAAGAGGAGGAAAACACCCCCTACAAGCGTAAGAATTTTAATGAAAATCACACCGTCACATTCAGCGTATCAGAAAACCCTATTACATAGGTTTCAAGCTCACATCTGCAAAAATCTGGAACTTTGTATTTTTTGCCAGAAGAAAGATCACGGATGCGTGTTTTTTTTCTGGGGTAATCGTACCGATCCAGTGGTCCTAGAACATCAAGAGAGAGCTCATTCGATAGAAAATTAAAAGTTATAGTGCTGTGACCAAATATGCTGGAGGGCAACTTGGCCCCCTCCCACGCCCCTTTTTCCCCAGGGGGGATTGGGGGTATTTTCTGCTGTTTTTTTTTTTACCACAAGGAAGATTTTCCATGGGGAGGTAAGTTTCCAGGGAGGAAACTTTTCACGGGAAATTTTACACTGGGGGAATTTGCCAGAATTCCAATACGAAATTCTTTTTATGTGTCTTGCTTTCATTTTGCCGACTTGCTTTTACGCGTGGACATGTTAAAGGTAATTGTGTGGGGTAAATTATCAGCAAGATTAAATTATCTAGAGAATATTTCTGTAGGGAGGAGGAATCTTTCTGTGGATATGGAGCCAGATTTCCTGGCAATATTTAAAAAACGATCAGAAATTAAATGAAAAAAACAAATTTCTTCAACTGAAAGTAAGAAACATTATTAAAACTTAAAACAAAACAGAAATTATTATATATATGTGGAAGTTTCTCCTGCTCAACACCTTACTCTTTACGCTGAAGGTTGAATTTTGTCCCAATACTTTATGAACGACGCCTGAAACACAAGGGCTGTTTAATTAGAACAATTGCAAGTTTTTTTGTTTTTTTTTAATATTATAAACTGTAGCGTGAAGAGCAAGGTGTTGAAGATGGGCTTACCCACTTCTCATGCAGGAAAAAAAAAGATTAATGTGTTTCAAACAGTTCGTGGTAACGAATTGTTAGTAAGGTGTAACGCGAATCAATAATAACCAAAACTAAAGAAAAACAGAATTTTGATAACAATAGATACATCAAGAGAATTGAATTGATTTGAAACATGTAAAGTCCATGCACCTAGCTTGCACCCCCCCCCCCCCAATGTAAATACATGTTGTAGTGTAGCTTCTGCATTAAATGCATTTATATTTTGTTCGTGACGAAAGCCGAGAATGTCATTTTCTACAACAACAACAGCAATCTTACAGCTAGCCTAAAGCAAAATAAATTAGCCTATCAAACAAATCTGCTGCAAACTAACTTAGCCTGGCAAAACAAATTTGTTACAAACAAAAACAAATTAGGATTGTTTTGTTAATTACTCATTTAGTGCTTTAGAACATTGTCCTGCTGGATTTAAAGGATTTGCTGAATTTAATTTGTGTTTATTTAACTTTTCTCTGTGCATAACCTTAGTTGTACACAACATCAGTGTTTTGTAGTCTAGTGAGTTAGTGACTGTGTGCTTTACTATTTGTTGCTTCACTAAGCTCAATTACTGGAGGAAATCATTGACAGGTAAGCAAGAGTTTAAATTTTTCAAATCTATTGGCTTAGTTTAAGATTAGGCCACCTTATAAATATCCCTAGGACAGCCTAGAAACAGGAGTGATTAACCCTGGCCTAGCCTATTCTGTATCACCAGGAAATCAAGTGGTTTATGTCTTGGTTTATATCCAATTTCAGCCCTATAAGTAACAAGATCTTTGCTAGGCTATAGTTGAAACATGCTGCTATAGGCTACCTTGAACCCAAGTGATCTTGACAGCAAGATCCCAAATCATATAAGAAAAAGGAAAAATAATATGCAAATTATGTTTTAATTATTCATGTACGGTGAGCCAAAATCAAAGCTGCATTAATTCAAAAACGTTCAGAAATTAACTAAAAAAACAAGTTTTTTTAACTGAAAGTAAGGAGCGACATTAAAACTTAAAACGAACAGAAATTATTCCGTATATGAAAGGGGCTGTCCCCTCCTCAACGCCTTGCTCTTTAAGCTAAAGTTTGACTATGTCTCACAACTTTATTGTTTTCAACAATAAAAAACTTTAGCGTAAAGAGAGAGGCGTTGAGGAGGGGACAGCCCGTTTCATATACGGAATAATTTCTGTTCGTTTTAAGTTTTAATGTCGCTCCTTACTTTTAAGTTAAAAAAATTTGTTTTTTTTAGTTAATCCTCTATACAATTCAATCCCGTTCAACATTTACCTTGGACAATTACCCTTAACAGATCCATGCGTAAAATTGTAACGGAAAAGAGAAAGCAAGAAATAAAAAAATAATTGTGTAGGAATTCTGGCAAATCCCCCTGTGAACAATCTTCTCTGGCAAGTTCACCCCTGAAAACTTCAGTCCCCATGGAGAGATCCCCCGTAAAAAAACAGCAGAAAATTCGTCTTCCCATTCTAATATGTATGCATGCTTCCCAATAGCATAACAAATGCTATGCGTAAACAATGGGCAATCTTTATAACTTAAGGACCTTTCCCCTGGGGCTGTAGGGGGCGGAGGGTCTTTTTTATCCACAGGCATAGTAACTGGGTCTTTCAGCTATTATGAACAAAATTTCTGTCTCAAAATGTTAATCAGACGATTTTGGGGGGAAATGGGTGGGGGAGGGGGCCTAGTTACCTTCTAATCTTTCTCGTCCGTTAAAACGGGCACTAGAACTTTTAAATTTCGTTTGAATGAGCCCTTTCAGGATATTTTAGGACCACTGGGTCGATACGGTCACCTCTGGAAAAAAACAACAACAAACGAACAAATAAACACGCTTCCGTTATCGTTGTTCTGGCAAAAAAAATACAAAATTCCACATTTTTGCAGATAGAATCCTGAAACCTCTGAAATGGGGTTTTCTGATATGCTGAATCGGATGGTGTGATTTTCACTAGGATTCTATGACTTTTATGGGATGCTTACCCCTTTTTTGGAAATAAGGCAAGTTTTCTCAGACTCGTAACCTTTGATGGGTAAGACTAAACTTAATGTAACTCATATACTTGATGTTAGCATAAAAATCCGCTTCTTTGATGTGCCTATTGGTATCAAAATTCCGCATTTTACAGTTTCGGTTACTATTGTGCCGAGTCACTCCTTACTCACAGTTCATTACCACGAACTGCTTGATTATCCTCTAACACAGCAATATTTATATAAAATTTATTCCATTAAGCCAAATAAGAAAATGGCCAACATTCATTTGTTAATAGGATTACTGAAGAGCCAAATTGCTTACCATCATAGGTAACGGGGTTGAATACAAGTATTAAAGCGCAGGTTTGTCGACTAAAACTCAGTTGTTTAATTGGCAGGCTGTCAAAAATCTTCGCGTACTTTTTAAATACAAATTTTTTTTTAGCTCTTTTTTCTCATATGCTAGCGAAGTGTAGTTATTCATTGGTGACGACTGAAAAATATTTGTGTTAATAAAAAAATAAATTAACTAAGATTTTTTGCTGCTAATTAGAGAATGGAATGTCATTTCAATGTTGTTTAGCCAAATAAGAATTTAATATTTTTGTATAACCTAACAAACATAACTAAGCTTATTACAAAACTAATTCATGATAATTCAAAACTAATTCATGGTAATTCATGATAGGTACATTGATGATTGTTAAAGAACTATAGAAACCACAGTTCATATAATTATCCAGTAAGCTTATCGCAGATCATTTCTGGTCTTCGTTCTCGGTGCGAACAAAAAGCTCCTCCCACTTCTTCGTGCAGTTATTAATAGCGGGTTTCCACTTGTTTCCGATTGTTTCGCGTAAAGTGCATTATCCGTAATAGCGGGTTTCCACTTGTTTCCAATTGTTTCGCGTCTGACTTGTCTACCCGTGAAATGATCTGACGCCGCTTATGTTTCTACGTTCTCTGGAGCACTCGCACCCCGGTCCGGGTTTTTATAATGGGTGAGATAGGGAATGATCATACTGGATAATTATATGGACTGTGATAGAAACATAGTATAGTTATAGAAGTGATTGTGAAAAAAATTACAGAAAAACATTTTGCATGATGTTTGGGATCTTGAATGTAATCACACATAAATTTATCGTTATAGTCGCCTAGTAATTATGATTTGTAGCTTATAGGAATTAAGCTTGAAAAATTTCATCAAAACGGCTATTTAACTACTTTGCATAAGACTGACAATAAATCTGAACATTGTAAGAAGCATCAAAGAAACGCAAAAAGTATTGTAGAATATGTGGAAAGTATGAATAAAAACATTGGAAACACCCTGTATTATATGAATTTCTACATTTCTTTTGAGAATAAACACTCTTAGAATGACAATTAAAGTCTTACATGACTTGAATGCTACAGTTGGATGCTATTTCTTAATTCTTTGTTTTTCCAGCTATTGCACCACGTTTCAAAATGTTTTTCTCCCGCTATTGCATTCCATATGAAGATATATTAAAAAGAAGTCGAGGACGATGAAAGCATTCAGTAGCAAAAATGAACACAAGTGTATCTTTCATAGTTTTACTGATTATAGCAGGTATACTTTCTTCTAAAATTTATCGAAAATAAATGGATTGCGAAGGTTCAGAAGCATTTTGGAAATATATTTTGAGATCAATAATTTAAACATTATACCTCCAAAAGTGAGGCCCACTGCAAAGTTTGCTTTAATTTAGTTTTTGGTACATTATATTTTTTTCAAAGTACTAAATTAGTTGTTTTCTAATTTAATTTCTTTCTACTTTCTCTAAATGATTGTATAAAAAAAAATGTTATGTATTACCTAATCTTAAACTGGGCAATCCCTCACATAGAGCGTGATGTTATTTCATTTTATCAAACAAAAGTATCGAATATAAGTCCTAAAGTTGAATTTAGTCTCATTTCAAAATCAGAAACCCAGTGATTCAAAGGAACTTCGGTGATAAAGCTCAACACCAAACAAAATTAAATTCAAAGCAGACCCAAAGCTTAAATATAGTTGCAACAAGTAGACCCATTCTACAAGCTTTAAGGAGTACCAAACAGGAGAAATAAAAGTAGTATTTTCCCTTCTGTCTACAAGTAATTCTACTCTTTTGTGTTAGTGCTAAAGTTTCGTCTCAGAGTAATGTTGTACGTTTGTTTTTACTTAGTACGAATTGTTGTTCGAAATGTTTATAGATTTATACAATTTATCTTATTATCTCTGATCATTTATATAATAGCTTACAGTTTTCTAGCTATTGACCGCTGATCGAATAAATAAATAAAAACTACGAAAGCAGTAGCATTGCTTTGCAACCCCTTTTAAAATATTTTCTGGAAGGTAATCACTATACTGAATTTACCCAATTTGTGCAATATCTAGATAACATGACTTGAAAATTAAAATTCAGTAGAGAAAAATAGTTTTTTGTTTCGTTATTTCTTGGGATTGAATCTTGATAATAGTTTATGATTGTCTAACCAGAAAAGAAAGATCTATTCACTCCGGGCTTATGTGTTCTTTATTTCTATGTATTTATTTTTCTCTTTTGTTATGTCATAGACAAGTAAACTACAGCTTTCAGCTTATGTAATAAACATTTAATTAAAACAATTATACTACCTTAGGTCACAGATATTTTCCCTTTACTTCTAGTTTGCTATGCTGTTCCTGTACAGCGTACATCAGCAAATGAAAATATGAGATATGGTCGACACCTAGGTGGTAAGTAGATTTGATAATGTTTATTTACCGCCTCTTCATTGTTTCTTTTTATTATATTTACTTTTTATTATATTTAAATGAAGATATAAAATAATTGTTTACATTAACCATTTAGTTTGTATGGACTACGTGACTTTTTAATAATGAATACGCCACCGCGCGGCATTAACGCCTATGGAGCTGGGGAGCTAAATATATGAGGCTTTTATCAATTTGAATTTTTTTTTGCTATGAAATGGAAGGACATACGACTTTACTATGAACCAATGTTTTTCGCTACTTAAAAGGGCACAAGAACTCTTAAATTTGTTTGAATAAACCCTCCCCTGATTCTCATGGGCTATTGGTTTCACACGGTGAACACTGGGGAAAATAACAAATAAAAAAGCATCCATGTTCTTCTACTTAAAAAAAATCGAAATTCTCCTTTTTTATACATAGAAGCTTGAAACCTCTGTGTTAGGGTTCTCAGATATGCTGAATTTGACGGTACAATTTTCCTCGGGATAACTCACGTTTTAAAGATGTTTCTCCCTTTCTAAAAAATCAGTCAAATGTTCCTGGGCCCGTAGCTTTTGATGAGTAACTTTAAAATTGATGAATTTTATTATTCGGAATCTCAATAAAAAACTGTTTTTTCTTTATGTACGTATTGTTATCAAACCTTCGCTTTTTTAGTGTTTTAGTTAGTATAAGCCTGCGCTGTTCCTTACTTATAGCTTGTTACCACATACTACTTAACTTTGGTGTAGAATTTCACAGTTCATATATTTGTAAAAGCATTGTAGAGTAGTTCGTCGTGCCAGCATCTAAACGACATTGCTACTATAATCTCCAGCGGTAGAGCTAAAGAAGATCTGTAAGTGCTCCCAGCCCTCTAACCAAACTATTTGGAAGGATTTAGTAAAACATATTGTTCATCATATATATATTTGTCCTCTTAAGACCTTTTTCCTAGTTCACCCCTTCCTGCACTAAACAAAATTCAAGTTCTAGATACACTTGTGAAACTTTCTAAAATCATGATCCTAGCCTCCTTGTAAGCAGAAGGGTCCATCATAAATAGCAATAAGCCTTTCATCTTAGTAGTAACCGTTTCGAACTGTTCGTGGTAACGAACTGTAAGTACGGAGCAACGCAGGCTAATATTAACCGAAACTCTAAAAAAAAGGAGTTTTGATAACTATGTAAATATAAGAAGAATAGGTTTTTATGGCTGTTTCAAATATGTAATATTAAGCCACCCGCCAGAAGTTACGAGCCCGAGAAGTTGCGAGCCCGTGGAAGGGTGAATTATGCTGATAAAAATCTTACCAACAAATCCAACATATCAGAGAACACTATTTAAGATGTTTCAAGCTCATATCTATAATTACGTTGAAATTACATTTTTTTCGAGAAGAAAGATGTGTGTGTTTTTTCTCCAAGGGTAATAGTATCGAACCCATGATCCTAAAAAAAATAGGACGAAGGCTCATTTGAACTGAAATTGAAAATTCTATTGCTGTTTTTAAGCAGCAAAAAAGATCTTCCCGCAGCGAAGTGGTCTTTTCTCTTTTTGTGGAATAAAACAGCAAATTTGGCGCAAAAGGTGTCACAAAGCTAACAAATAAAAATTTTGAAACAGAAAAAACTATTCTAAATTATGGAAAACTATATTTTGTGCTTTTCAGTTTCAGAGATGGTAACGCCGTGCGGCGGTGTATTTTTCTTTTCTTTTTTTAAGATACACACTATCGTTCAAAGTAAAAGGTTAATATAGACATTTATTTAAAAGCTTCATTTGCTTAAGTTGATAAATTTGAGATTTGATGAAACTATTTTCTTCCCTGTATATTTCGACATTAGCCATTATGGAGGAGGGCTGATGAACTTTTGTGTAGGTGGGGAAAGTATGCTTGTGTCAAAAAGTGCCTGTCTATACCCAAATTCCCTAACTCTCCGTGGGACTTCAGATACAAATAAGACGGGGTTTGGGCATTAAAAATAAATCTCTAATTCCCCTTGATTTCCAAAGATATTTCAGACTACGCCTGTAATATGGGGGGCCTTAAGGTAATAATTTCCCTATTACTGAGCCCTTTTTTGTGAAGCATAAAATATTTGATTTGCATGCTTACTGGCCCAAAAGATGGAAAGGTGGGGAGGGCATTATGAGTCCCACCGAGAAGTCTTACCGACGAGGGGGGCTTTGATATACCTGCCATTAAACCCGTAAAAATGATAATTCTATGATTAACTTGATAACTCAAATCCCCCCCCCTCTCTCTCATAGTAAATATTTTAATGTATGGTCATCATTTTTAAAGCATTGTATTACGAATATTAAAATTGACTGTAAAAAACCGGGATTGAAAGTAGCCTGCTTTATATTTAAATGAGCCTTGGATTAAACAGCACGTAGAAACAGGCTGTAAGTAAAGAGCGACAATTTGCAAAATAAATCGAAACCTTAAAAAACAAAACTGGTTTACAGTGAATGCAACAACAAAGCATATTATTCATGACGATTCAAAACATACAAAATCTGTTCATTTTGAAATTGTTCATCATTGATATCAGCACGGGCAAATTTGGCATAAATTTAGAAAACAGGTTTGAAGACCTCCAGAACGGGGTGCGGTCTTAAACGAAACCCTAAACAGAAATTCAACATTTGCTAGAGGCCTAAAGCCACTATTACATTTATTTTATTTAGTAATTATATTTATAGAGCCCTAAAGCCACTATCATATTTAATTTTTTTTTTGTCATATTTATTTTATTTTATTTTACATAGTATATTTTGGAAAATAATACTTTAGTTTTAAAAGCAAATAAATAAGCTCTTTTCTCAAAGCCTAGCTGTGTTAAAATTACGTTTCATAGTCAACGCGATAGCGCTGCCTAAGTAAAGAACGATGTGGGCACAATGTGTTTTTTTTCTTCGGCCGGCCACTTCGTATCGAAGGAGTTGCCGTAGAAACTTCGAAAAGGGCTCATTCGATTGGAAATTGGAGTGGCTAGAGCCCTTTTTAATAGTCGAAAGTGATTGGAGGGCAACTATCCCCCCCCCAACACCCATCATTCCTCCGAACACATCCAATCAAAGTTTTGAGATAGCCATTTTGTTCAGCGTAGTTGATTTCCAGATAGAAAATATGTTTTTGAGGAGGACACTCCCTCACAACCCTCGGGGCAAGGGTTTTAAGTTATGTCCTGAGGGCATATAAGAACGATGTTGGCACATTGTACTATGTATTATTTTTTTTACTTTAGCGCAGGGCACTTCATATGGAACAGGTCGTCATAGAAACTTCAAAAGGGGCTCATTCGATTGGAAATTGAGAGTTCTAGTGCCCTTTTTAATAGACGAAAGTGATTGGAGGGCAACTACCCCCCCCCTCACGCCCATCATTCCCCCAAACACATTCAATAAAAAAAAGTGTTTATTGAAGGCGTTGTCCTAGAAACTTCAAAAAAGGCTCATTCGATTGGAAATTTGAAGAGCTAGTACCTTTTTTAATTGTCGAAAGTGATTGGAGGGCAACTAGCCCCCCCCCCACGCTCATCATTCTGCCAAACACATCCGATCAAAATTTTGAGATAGCCATTTTGTTCAGCGTAGTTGATTTCCAGATAGAAACTATGTTTTGAGGAGGAAACTCCCCCACAACCCTCAGGGCAAGGGTTTTAAATTATGCCCTAGGGGCATATAAGGTTTTACAGAAGGCGTTGTCGTAGAAACTTCAAAAAAGGCTCATTCGATTGGAAATTCAAAGGGCTAGTGCCCTTTTTAATAGTCAAAAGTGATTGAAGGGCAACTAGCCCCCCCCCACGCCCATAATTTCCCCAAACACACCCAATCAAAATTTTGAGATAGCCATTTTGTTCAGTGTAGTTGATTTCCAGATAGAAAATATGTTTTTGAGGAGGACACTCCCCACAGCCCTCAGGGCAAGGGTTTTAGTTTTGCCCTGTGGGCATATAAGGTGTTTAAAGAAGGCGTTGTCGTAGAAAATTCAAAAAAGCTCATTTGATTGGAAATTCAAAGTGTTAGTGCCATTTTTAATAGTCGAAAATGATTGGAGGGCAATTAGCCCCCCCCCCCCCCCAATCATTCCCCCAAACACATCCAATAAAAAAATTAAGATAACCATTGTGTTCAGCGTAGTTGATTTCCAGATAGAAAATATATTTTTGAGGAGGACACTCCCCCACAACCCTCAGGGCAAGGATTATAAGTTATACCCTGGGGCATAAAAGGTTTTTATTGAAATCTTTGTCGTAGAAACTTGAAAAAGGGCGCATTCAATTTGAAATTCAAAGGGATAGTACGCTTTTTAAGAGTCGAAAGTGATTTGAGAGCAACTAACCCCCCTCTCACGCCCACCTTTTACCCAAACTCATCCATTTAAAATTTTAGTTAACCATTTTATTTAACGTAGTTGAAAGCTTTGGAAATTAGGTCTTTAAGGATGACAAACCCCCCCCCCACAGCCATCAGGGCAAGGGTTGTAAGTTATGCCCTGGGGCATATAAAGTTTTTATTGAAACAGTTGTCGTAGAAACTTCAAAAGGGCTCATTCAATTGGAAATTGCAAGGGCTAATGCCTTTTTTAATAGTTGAAAGTTATTGGATAGCGACTAATGCCCCTCTCATGGCCACCATTTTCCAAAACACGTCCAATCAAAATTTTTAGATATCCATTTTGTTCAAAGTAGTTGAAAGTTTTGGAAATTAGGTCTTTTAGGATGATAACCCCTTCAGAGCCCTGAGTGCAAGGCTTGTAAGTTATGCCCTGGGGGCATATAAGGTTTATATAGAAAGTTGCTGCATAAATCATAGGCAGCAGGATCGCGCTGCCTAAGTAAAGAACGGGAACACTCGAGAACGAGACAAGAATTGGGGACTAAGTAAAGAGGAGGATACTCCCCCACAGCCCTCAGAGCAAGGGTTTTAAGTTATGCCCTGGGGGCATATAAGAGCAATGTTGGCACAATGTATTATTTATTGATTTTTTCCTTTAGAGCGAAGCACTTCGTATCGAAGAAGTTGTCGTAGAAACTACGAAAAGCGCTCATTCAATTGGAAATTGGAGTGGCTTGTGCCCTTTTTAATAGTCGAAAGAGATTGGAAGGCGACTAACACCCCTTTCACGCCCACCACTTTCCAAAACACATCCAAACAAAATTTTGAGATAGCCAGGTTGTTAATGTAGTTGAAAGTCCTGAAAATTCGGTCTTAGAGGATGACAACCACCCTAACAGACCTTAGGGTAAGGGTTCTAATTTATACCCTGGGCGCATATAAGGTGTTTAAAGAAAGCATTGTCCTTTCCAAAAGGGCTCATTCGATTGGAAATCGAAAGGCCTAGTACCCTTTTTAATAGTCGAAAGTGATTGGAAGGCATTTTATATTAAAGATCTAAGTGAGTATAATGTATTATTTTTGTTGTTGTTATTGTTTAGACCAGGGCACTTCGTATCGAAGGAGTTGTCGTTGGAACTTTGAAAAGGGTTCATTCGATTGAAAATAGAAAGGGCTGATGCCCTTTTT
>JAQQPU010004574.1:12482-29088 GCA_029168905.1 Artemia sp. Kazakhstan ARC1039
CTTTAGTGGCAGTAGTAGTAGTACCAGTAATGACAGTAGTATGAGTATTACTACTGCTTTAGTAGCAGTAGTAATAGTAGTAGCAGTTAAAGTAGTAGTAGTATTATGAGTAGAAGCCGTGGTATTAGGATGAAAATATTGTCTTTTGGTTAGTTCAACATTCCCCACACCAAGCCCTGTAAGTTTCAGCTTTATACACCAAACCGTTCCTAAGATGTTGCTGAATCCTTTTATCAA
This sequence comes from Artemia sp. Kazakhstan ARC1039, assembly GCA_029168905.1. NCBI lineage: Eukaryota > Metazoa > Arthropoda > Branchiopoda > Anostraca > Artemiidae > Artemia > Artemia sp. Kazakhstan ARC1039. Next base: position 12,720 of record JAQQPU010004574.1, read on the forward strand.
CCTGCATACTGACGGGGTGTTGTGATTCAGTTCAAGTTCCCTCCTCAATATTCCCTGAAAATTCCACCTTAGAATATTTTTAATAGTAGTCACAGTAGTAGTATTAGTACTAGTAGTTGCATTAATAGTTTTAGCACTAGTGCTAGTAGCAGCAGAAGTATTAGCATGTTCCCTTTTGGTTTGTTGAACATCCCCCTCATCAAGTCCTGGAATTTTCCATTAATGCAAATAGCCGTTACTATGACATTGCCGACGTGCCCTTTTGATAATCTGCATATTCATATACTTCCTGAAATTTTCATCATAAAAATCTTAGCCTTACAAGTAGTTGCAATAAAAGTAGTAGTGGTAGTAGTATTAGTAGCAGCGTGCACATATTGTCTTTGGGTCAATTGATCTTCCCCTTCATGCATTCTCTGAAAGTTCCAAGTTAATACCCAAATCCATTTGTGAGATACGTCCTTTTAACAATCTGTATGCACATAGTGTGTTTTGAATTAGTTCAAATTTCTCCTTAATATTCTCTTAAATTTTCGCCTTCACACTTAGCCTTAATAGAACTAGTGTTATAGTAGTAGTGGTAGTGGCAGAAGAAGTAGTAGCAGTAGCACTGTTGTATAATGATTCAATTATATGTCTATAATTGAATCATTATAGACATTCAGTGCATGGAAGTGTTTATTTAATATATTTTCATTTATATACTGGGAGGAGGCGAGTTGAATCATTATAGACATTCAGTGCATGGAAGTGTTTATTTAATATGTGAGTTTTGTTTTTTCTTATTTATTTATATTTTTTCTTTTTTTCTTTCTCTTTATGTGTTTAGTATGTTTTATTGTGATGTAAGTTAAGTTTTTTTATTTTATTTATTTATTTTATTTTATTTTTTTCCGTTGAGAAAGGCTCCCGGATGTGGGGCCGAAATATTCGGAGCTTTTGTGCATAATTAATTGTTTTGTATTTCACTGCTTTATAGAAAATTAAAACCCGTTTTTCTTGTTTAAAAATTTTTTGCCTTTCGTAAGATACTCCCCGTGTTTTATGTACCTAGTGGCGGATCCAAGGGGGGAGCGAGGGGGGCGCACGCCCCCCTAACGTAGTCTAAAGTAGTGTAATTTACTCAATTACCTCAAGTTTACGTTAATTAAACTTGGTCCTAACGCAAGTTTACCGGATCAACCTATCTTAAGCCCCCCCCCCCCCAATTTTTTTTCAGATCAACCTATTCTGCGCCCCCCCCCTAAAAAAAATCCTGGATCCACCCCTGTATGTACCTTACTTTAGTATATTTTCATTTTCGCATTAGTAACTGGTAAGCACCATACAGAGTAAATATTACGTAAAACAGTTACGTAAAACAGTTCTCATGCTCTTTTCTTCTGGTTGACTAGGACTCCCAAATTCCGTTTATAGCATTAGTTTTTGTTGGATCTTCAGTGAGCAGGTAGCCTACGTGGTAGGCTAGTGGAAAAATATAGGATAAGCGAATACCTTCAGGAATAGAGAGTACGCTGTAATATTATATAAGCTAATATAATTTTCCTGCCTGTTGTTCGCTCGTTGAAGGTAATGGTAAAAGGTCTTTCAGTTTGAAATAAAAACCCAAACGGTTTTTAGATTAAGGGCAACTACTCGGGGTAGGTTCATATAAAGTGGTAAGACAGTACATGAACCTGTAAAAACGATTTCGGAAAACAGATTTAGTTGGCCGACTCTCAATGTAACAGAGGAAATTTTGAAATTTCTGCTTATGTGTCTATCTGATACCCTTTAATGGTAACACCTTCAACAATTTTTTTATGTCTTGCCTTAGGAAGGAACAGTTTACATAGGCTACTATTAAAATAGTAAAACGGTCTTGTAGACTTTTTTCTACTTAACAAAAAAAATGCCAACAATAATATTTTTTTCAAAACGGGAACCATTTTGACAAGTTAAGACACGTTTTTCTAGTGTCTGAAATTATCATGATCAGGACAGCCATAATAAAATACTGCCATCACTATAATAAAATGTATATATTCATTGTCGATAATAAAATGAGGTGCGTCGTTGGAAAAACATGCATTAAAATTCTGAAAGAATGGCTCCTACATTCAAAGGTCTTGTTTCCAATCAGTTTTGTTTGGAAGCTCAAATTTTCAAATATGATCTGCAACCCCTACAGAACCCAACTCGGAAAACAATCCAGATTTAACAACATCAACTAAACCCGTACTAAACCTAACTCGGAAAACTATTCAGATTCAACACCATCAGAATTCATGAAATCATATATACGTGTTATTGGTGAATAGTTGGTGCTAAAAGAATAAACACCTTCTCCAACATGATTTTCGGTTTTCTTTTCTATAAGAATCCATCATTTGACTTGTAATTTATGTTTAGGATAAAAAATTTCAACAATTTTTAACAATATACAGCTTTTTGAAAATCTGAACACAAATAGTATTTTTTGATTACCTCCTCAAGTTGTCCTGAAAAATAAAACTTAATACTATTCCTAAATTTTTTTTGTCTATGCTCTTTGACAGCCTGGATATAGGCCTACTTACACTCTTTTGATTTAGTTAAATTGTAAGAGCAGAGGTAGTAATGGTAGTAGCCCTGAAAGTTTCAATTAAATACCCTCAGTTTTTCTTGGTGTATGCCTTTTGATTTAGTTTTAAAGCAATATTTAGCTTCAAAGCATAATGTTCAAATTTCATAACTGCGTGGGTTTTACATACTTAATATCCCTAGGGACATAACTACTATGCTGGGACCGTTCAACTATGCTGGACAAAATGGCTATCTCAAAATCTTGATTGGATTTGTTTGGAAAATTAATGGGCTTGGGAAGAGGGCTACTTGCCCTCCAATCACTTTTTACTCTTACAAATGGCACTTGAACTTTTAATTTCTAATCAGATTTTCCCCTTTAAAAATAATAATGGTAGATGGTAATAAGCTTACCTAAGCTATGGATGCCAGGTCTTGATTTTGTTTAAACTATAATTTCGACGAGACCTGTGCCTCTCATCATCAGGTTCAAATTCAAATCTCACCTCTAAAAGTTTCTATGATATTGCTATTTATGATAGTGCTTAACCGCCTATGATATTGCTTATGTGCCCTTTTGAAAACCTGCTTGCATATGGTTTTTTGTTTTATTGAAAATCCCCCTAAAGGTCCCCTAAAAGTTTCATTTTAATACCCTTAGCGTCATTTGTTACAGCAATCTTAGTAGTAGTATTAATAGTAGGCTATACACATAGTGCCTTCTGTCTAGTTCAAAATCTACCACATCTTACCCTGAAAGGTCCAACTTATTGATGTAAGCCGTTCTTGAGATGTTGTTGTGTCAACCTTTTGACAATCTACATGCTCATAGTTCGTTCCGATTTAGTTCAGCATCTGTCAAAATAATCCTTGAAAGCTTCACCTTAATCCCTTTAGCTTGAGTATTAGCAGTAGTTACTTAGGTTTTCTTCAACATCTCTATCAACTTATGCTGAAAGGCTCAACTTAATACCATAAACTGTTCCTTAAGCATTGCTGATACGTCCTCTTGACAACCTGTATGCGTATTGTGTGTTCCGATTTAGTTCAATAGTGTTTCAATATTCCCCAAGTGTGCATGTTAATACACTTTAGTGGCAGTAGTAGTAGTACCAGTAATGACAGTAGTATGAGTATTACTACTGCTTTAGTAGCAGTAGTAATAGTAGTAGCAGTTAAAGTAGTAGTAGTATTATGAGTAGAAGCCGTGGTATTAGGATGAAAATATTGTCTTTTGGTTAGTTCAACATTCCCCACACCAAGCCCTGTAAGTTTCAGCTTTATACACCAAACCGTTCCTAAGATGTTGCTGAATCCTTTTATCAACCTGCATACTGACGGGGTGTTGTGATTCAGTTCAAGTTCCCTCCTCAATATTCCCTGAAAATTCCACCTTAGAATATTTTTAATAGTAGTCACAGTAGTAGTATTAGTACTAGTAGTTGCATTAATAGTTTTAGCACTAGTGCTAGTAGCAGCAGAAGTATTAGCATGTTCCCTTTTGGTTTGTTGAACATCCCCCTCATCAAGTCCTGGAATTTTCCATTAATGCAAATAGCCGTTACTATGACATTGCCGACGTGCCCTTTTGATAATCTGCATATTCATATACTTCCTGAAATTTTCATCATAAAAATCTTAGCCTTACAAGTAGTTGCAATAAAAGTAGTAGTGGTAGTAGTATTAGTAGCAGCGTGCACATATTGTCTTTGGGTCAATTGATCTTCCCCTTCATGCATTCTCTGAAAGTTCCAAGTTAATACCCAAATCCATTTGTGAGATACGTCCTTTTAACAATCTGTATGCACATAGTGTGTTTTGAATTAGTTCAAATTTCTCCTTAATATTCTCTTAAATTTTCGCCTTCACACTTAGCCTTAATAGAACTAGTGTTATAGTAGTAGTGGTAGTGGCAGAAGAAGTAGTAGCAGTAGCACTGTTGTATAATGATTCAATTATATGTCTATAATTGAATCATTATAGACATTCAGTGCATGGAAGTGTTTATTTAATATATTTTCATTTATATACTGGGAGGAGGCGAGTTGAATCATTATAGACATTCAGTGCATGGAAGTGTTTATTTAATATGTGAGTTTTGTTTTTTCTTATTTATTTATATTTTTTCTTTTTTTCTTTCTCTTTATGTGTTTAGTATGTTTTATTGTGATGTAAGTTAAGTTTTTTTATTTTATTTATTTATTTTATTTTATTTTTTTCCGTTGAGAAAGGCTCCCGGATGTGGGGCCGAAATATTCGGAGCTTTTGTGCATAATTAATTGTTTTGTATTTCACTGCTTTATAGAAAATTAAAACCCGTTTTTCTTGTTTNTAACAGAGGAAATTTTGAAATTTCTGCTTATGTGTCTATCTGATACCTTTTATTGGTAACACCTTCAACAATTTTTTTATGTCTTGCCTTAGGAAGGAACAGTTTACATAGGCTACTATTAAAATAGTAAAACGGTCTTGTAGACTTTTTTCTACTTAACAAAAAAAATGCCAACAATAATATTTTTTTCAAAACGGGAACCATTTTGACAAGTTAAGACACGTTTTTCTAGTGTCTGAAATTATCATGATCAGGACAGCCAATATACAGTCATATTATTCCTCAATTAGTTCTTCGGTTCGGTTGCCTTCGAGGAAACTAGTTTACAAAGACAGACAGGTTTATTCCCGTATAACACAGTCGCACCAATCCTGAAGTTCCCCGATCTTTGCGCATATTTATACAGATATTCTAGTTACGTAATTCTAGTAAATTATATAATCTATGTTTCATTTGTCAAAAAGCTGAATGGTAGACGATTAAATTATTAGAGGGCTTCAGGAGTAAAACCAAAAAAAGAAAAAAAAAACACTTTCGGTACTTGTGTCTTATAACCACCACACTCAAGTTCTGTCGAGAAGTTAAGTTTGGTTAATGCTAATGAAATAAAACAAAATATCATGAAAATATAATACTTTATCAACAAAATTATGAAAAATACAACAAAGAATTATGGAAGGTGGGCCGCCCAGACCGCATTATAATTTGTCTTATAGCCACCACACTCAAGTTCTTTCGAGAAGTGAAGTTTGGTTATTTGGTTAATGCTAATGAAATAAAATAAAATATGATGAAAATATAATACTTAATAATATAATGGATAATCTTATAGCCACCACACTCAAGTTCTTTCGAGAAGTGAAGTTTGGTTATTTGGTTAATGCTAATGAAATAAAATAAAATATGATGAAAATATAATACTTAATAATATAATGGAAATATCAGCAAAATTATGAAACTACAACAAAGAATTATGGAAGGGGGGGGGCAGACCGCATTATATTAAATACGTAGGTTATTTTAGTTTATATTAAAATCTAAACTAACATAACCAAAATACCAACTAAATATTTAATTAAGATGTAGCTACAATGTAGTTTCCCACCCAATCGAAGCTAATATTGTCCAGTATAAACACCATGAAAACCGGTTATTGTTTAATGTTCTCGATACAAGATCTTAAGTGTTGTGGCTAATGAGACAAAAGTACCAATCTTTCTTTTGAGTGTTGCCTAACAACGTTTTCATAGTGCCAAAAGACGGGCGCAGAGGAGGCGGACGGTGCCTTTCTTCCCATTAGATGATACTTCTTTCCTTACAGGCTTTGTTCCTTTTTTAGGTTTAGATCACACCTTTACAGAGGGGTGGGGTGTAGTGGTATTCACATCTAAGATTAGTCTAAAAGACTCCCCCTGACCCCAAGAGACAGGATATAACGGCACAGAAATATTGTTTTCTTTTTTTAACGAAGGAAAAAGCTCCTCCCCCCCCCACTGAGGAAAAAGTATGTGTCAAATTCATAAATTTGAAAACGTCAAACTGGGTAAATACAAAAAAACAATTATTGAACATCGTTTTAATTAAAAATTCCAGGGGGGGGGGGAGGACCCTCATTTCTCTACTTCTCTACGTGCATGCTCCCATCACGAAATCTAAACCCACTTAAAACTACCATGCAAATACAAATGAGACAAAATGCAATTGACAGACAAAAACCAAATGAACGATGTTTTTTAAATCTATGTCGAAAATTTCTCTATGGTATTCATGCAGAATACCCAAGATCTGAGCACAAAAAAAAAATCAAAGGAGAGACCCCTAGAATTAGAGAAGTAAGATCTTAGCGGTTTGACTAAACAGTTCGTGGTAACGAACTGTAAATAAGGCGTGACTCGGCCCTAATAATAACCAAATTCTGAAAAAGGAATTTTTATAACAATAGATACATCAAAACAATTGGATTTTTATTTTGGTTCCAAAGAGGCAAAGAGGACTCTACTGTAGAGGTTTCAAGCTCCCTCTGCAAAAATATTGAATTTTGTTTGTGTTTGTTCGTTTTTTGGCTGATCGTATTGAACCAGTGGTCCTCTAAGATCGTGAAACGGCTCAATAAAAAGGAAGTTAAGATTTCTAGGGCTCTTTATGAGTAACAAAAAAGATTGGAGGTCAACTAGCCCACCCCCTACGCCCCCTTTTGCCAAACGTCATCTAATCAAAAAATTAAGACAGCCAATTTGTTCAGCATAGTTTAAAGATCCAACAATTATGCCTCTAGGAATGATATGATCCCCCACAGCCTCTGGGGAAAGGGCTGTAAGTTATGAAACTTCCCCATTATGTACATATAGTATTTGTTATCGGGATATATATAAAAATATTTCGGGGGGATCTTTTCAACGTTGAGAATTTTCCGTGGGGAGGGAAATTTCTGGGGGCGAACTTTCTAGGAAAAATTTTACACGGGGAGTATTTACCAGAATTTATATACACATTTCTTTTTATTTGTCTTACTTTGTCTTCGACGACTCATTTTTACAGGTGGAGATGTTGTGGGGGAATTGCCTGGAGAAATTTTCGGCGGGGTTGGAATTGTCTAGGGCATTTGCCCCTGAAATGGGATTTATCGCTGGATAAACTTTCAATTGGGAGGGGGGGATATCCGGGAAAAATTTCCCAAGGAGGGGAATTTTCAGTAGATTTGGAAAACGATCAGATTTCAAATAAAAAAAACACGTTTTTCAACTGAACGTAAGGATAAGCATTAAAATGAATAGAAATTACTCAATATGTAAGGGGGCTGCCTCCTCCTCAGTACCTCGCTTTTCACACTTCATTAGTTTTCAAGATTATAGCTGAGCTTAAGGCTCAAGCTTCAAGTTAGACTTTTTGTCCCAATTCTTTGTAGCGTGAAAAGCGAGGGATTGAGGAAGGGTATCCCCTTTCATGTATGGAACAATTTCTGTTTGTTTTAAGTTTTAATATTGTTCCTTGCTTTCAGTTGAAGACCAGAACATAATTTGCACTTTATTGAAAACAAAATACATTTTAAACATTTTCACTTTTTTTAACTTTAGTAAATGCAAAATTATTAAGACTTTAAAGAATAAATATCAGTACATGTATATTAAACTTTCAATCCACATTCATTTGTTGTTTTGTTCAATAATTTTGGTTATGGTTGCTTTTTTTTGATATTATGAGAAATAGGAACATTCAGCTCCAAATAAGGATTGTTTTCAGTAAAGTACAAATTGTGTTCTGGTCTTCAGAAGTCATGAGGGGAGGGACGTCAGCCCCACTCATTTTAGTTTCTGCTCGTTTTGAGTTTGACCCGGTATTTATTGTAATTTCTGTTCGTTATGGGCTTCATTTTTATTGAAGGTTATTTTCGGTTGTTTTACACTTGGAAAATTATTTGACTTTATTTCTGCTCATTTTGGTTTAATGTAGCTCTTTACATTTCTTTGTAAAACTTGTTTCGTGGGATTTTTTAAAAATTAATCCATTTAATAAAGAACCTAAAAGTAAAGACAAAGATTATAATGATATTGAGCCTCCTCCCCCAAGAGAGAAAATTTTTAAGCTGTTTCACTTGTAGTTTTCTTATAATAAGCTCAAATTGAGGAAAAGCTGACTCTCAAGCACCTGGCCGATGCATCGTAGTGCCACTTGTTGTTACCACGCCACACCTCTTCGCGCTAACGCGTGGCACACTTCCAACACACGTGGATGCACAATATGGTGTGCCTAGTGGGGGGGGGAGCTGATAGGAGCTTATAGATATTACTTTATTCGCTACAAATTTACGTTTTTTTTTAAGCCGTTCGTTTCCTCCTTTTGTCTTTAAAAATTTATGTTATTTGATCATGTACAAAGAAGAGACGGCGCTTACCCCCCCCCCCCCCCCCCGAAAAAATCCTACCTCCCCCCGCTGGAAATTCCCCCTGGAAAATTCCGCCACCTCCAAAAAATCCCCACATGCTACATTGAGCAGCGAATGAGAAAGTAAAAAAAAAGTACCTGAAAATGTCTAAGGGGGTAACAAAGAGACCAGATATCAAAAACAGTTTTAGGACAGGGGCAGGTTGGTCTCATTCCTGGACAATCTTGTCCATACAAGACAAATGGTTAATGAGGACATTTATCTTTATTCTGTATTTAACTCAATTGATTCATATGATTTTTCATGTAATTATGTTTGATGATGCATAATTGCGCATCAGGTACTATAGAGGAGAGGGGTGGTGGGTCATTGTGTAGGCTGGGGAGTGCGTTATGTCTAAAAGAGCACATTTCGATGCCCAAACTGTCTAATTCATCACGAACCTTCAGATAAATTTAGGAAAGGGTCTAGGGCGGGGGGAATAGGAGTTAATCTGTCATCTCCCTTCATTTAGACTAAGCCTGGGTGCTGTGACGAGATATCTCCCTTTTTATTACACAAAACGTTTCTTATGTTTATTTTAAAACTCCATTTAACTAAACTGATTTGCCTCATAGTTCTTTAAAATTATGTGAAGTGCTGTGTAAGCACACATCAGCTATATGAAGGAGTGGTTAGTGGTTGAGTAAAATTCAATACTCAAAAATTGTATTTTAGTGCCCAAAGGTTCTAACTCCCATTGAACCTTCATATAAATAGGAGTAACATTAAAACTTAAAACAAACAGAAATTATCCCGTATATAAGGGGGGCTACCCCCTTTTCAAATCCTCACTTTTAGTGCTAAAGTTGGACTATTTGTCACAATTCTTCAAAAACGAAACGCAACATGAAACGGCTTGCTCGAGAACGATTGCTGAAACCTCTGTTGAACTGGAATAAGAAACTTTTTTAAAACACTGTAGTCAGTCAGTAACAACTCATTCGGTAGTAACTGATTGAAAAGTAGGCTAAATGTTCAAAGGGGCAGTGGAACTTACGATTTCCATGAACCACTCCAAAGCTTATTCGACCAACCTTCCTATAAAAACCTGAGACCTTAACAATGGGCAACTTGGATAGCTTACAGCCCTTGCATTAGGGGCTGGAAGGGGGCTGTCAAACCTGGAGGCATGCTATGTGACCTTTGGACTAGTTTTTAACAACATGGCTATCTCAAAATTCTGATCAGATGCGTTTTGGGGAAAAAAGTTTGTTTTGCATTTGTTTTCTTTTCTCTCCACTGGCCACAGTCTCGTTTGTTTGTTTTTTTTTAGATTTTTCTCTTTGTTGGTTTTTGTCATGGCTGGCCAGTTCGGCTTAAGATCTTTCAACAGTCCTTTAGCCTTTGATAAAGTTACCAGAAGTACTTGCAAAGATTAGAAGGATATTGAGTCCTCCTCCCCCTAGAAAGAAATCCTGAAACTAGTTGTTTTTAGTGATTTTTCTATTAATACGTTCAAGTTGAGGGAAAGACAACTCTTTTCAGTACTTGGCCAACATCTCATAGTGCCACTTGTTCTACAGTACCACACTTCTTCGCACTAAGTATAACAGTTCATGCCACGCTCGGGGCACCTCCGTAACGCGTGGTATGTCCCACCTAGTGAACAGGAAGTGGGCAGCCGTTTGGTTCAAGCTAGGATTGGAAACCCAGTTTATTTTCACTCTTGTCCCAATTTCTAGAAGCAAATCAGAAGAATGCGAAAAATATCAAGCATTTTGTCCTACCTTGAACTTTTAATCCTACCCGACAAGTGTGTTAAATTACCGTCCCTGTTTAAGGCGGTTATATAAACTTATAAGTTATATAACACTATGATTTTCCTTTCAAACCATTATTGTTGAATTGTACTTTCAAAAATAATTACCATTAAACTAGGCATCTTCTACGCGTCACCAAGTTTTGATGCTTATGTAATCACTCATGAGATTTCAGAGTAACGACAGCGACAAAGCCAAGAGAAGACCTTGGTAATTAGCCTTGGTAATTCAAAGAAGAGGAAGGAGGATGCCTCCCACTTCAAATCATATTTTTAGTCCTGTATATCCATGTTTTCCCGCCATAGTTCTATCCGTTTTCACAGATTTTGCTGGGAAAATCTAGAGACATATTCTTAGTTTCTTATAAACTTTTTATCAGTTTTGCTAGAAAATCTAGAGACCTATTCTGAGTTTTTTTATAAAGGGGCAGTTTATTTTGGGGGGAGGGGTAAGAGAGTACAAAAGGATGAGCGGAACTTTTCCGTTATACGTATACTGCTGCTAAGGATCCCATAGCATTTCCTTTGTACGTAAACCAAATGCATAAGAAAGTACCTGCTTAACTCGACGAAGAAGGCCGATACTCGGCGATATTTCACAATATTTCCTCAAACAGATCCTTTCCTTCGTGTATCGGCCGTTGTAAAAACTCACACAAATAGGAGTACGACAATAAAGTTCTGGTCCCGCACAGTTGTTTATTGGGCTGTTTTGCCAGACGTGGAAAATATCTGAATGAGCTTTACACCACAGGCAATTTTCCTTTCTTACACATATTTTAAGAATTATGGAGTCTTTTAAGGCTTGGGCTCCTTTACTTTCACCCAAATGGCACTTCGGAAGAATTTTTGGATATTGTGAAAGCTGAAAAGTACCTATGAATCCCTTCAAAGAGTCGCTCCTGTTTTAGCTTAACAGCCCATTACCTGGCCTCCCATTTTCTTGCCGTTTAAACCTTCAAAAACGTTCATCCTCCTGAGGGCTGTAGCTCCCAAGGGGGGGGGGGGGGGCAATCTCATAAAGAATTCGATTGGAAAATTTTAATGTTTGTGTGTGAAAGAATCTTTTATTTATCATCAGTGAGATAATTTGGTTCCTCTGATAAAAAAGGTAACTAGATTCAAAGTTATATTTATTATTAGGGGGCCGAGAGATAACTGATATATTCACATTGAGAGTGTGATTAGGTCCCTGAAAAGCTTGAAAGGCTGATGCTTAACACAATTTTAACTCTTCAACATGAAAAAAAGAATTAAGTTAAAAAAAACACAAAACAATAAAAGAAAGACTGGACAAGAAATGTTATGCAAGGCAAGCTCTGACAGAAGGCGACCCTGACATGGGTAAATAATCAAAAATAAATAAAAAAGTATATAGGACATGCTTAGGCTTCATCATCAAACCTCAATAAGTAATACGATACTGTTCTATTAGCTGTGATACCCGCGAGATTTTGTATAGCGAACATGATAAAAGAAACTAGTCAAGCAGGTTTTTTTAACGGAAAATTCCTATGCCAAGAATTGCAAACAGTGGTTTCTCATTTCGTTTACAGTATTTAAACTTTAGTTTTTTGGGGTTTAGGGGGGAAAAGGTACCTAGGTTAGGTAATGTCTTTAATATATAATATGCTTTACTCCCCCCTGATGTACAAATATATAGCCGAAATTTGTTTCTAAACTATTATTTATTTACCCTATTTTGTTTTATTTCATTAGCATTAACCAAACTTCACTTCTCGTGGGTTTTCTAGCTAATAGAACAGTACCAATAATATTTAATATTTTATTTTTCAAATTACACTGGCTATATACAAATGACTAAGTTGGGATTTTGCCTCACAGCACATATTTATTTGAAGCAAATGCCATTTGATATTTATTTGAGCACATTCATGTTACCCACATTCCGACTCCTGATCAAAAATTAAGCCGCACGACAATTATCTCTTTGTATCTTTACGTCATTGGATTTCCTATGACTTTTTCTGAACGTTAAACGTGACTATCAAGTCACTTGCCTGAAACAACAAGGTAAAGAGGAAATACCCGCTTGTCTGGTTTACTAAAAAATTAAAGGAATGCAACAGCATCCTAAATCCTTTGGTCACACAGCTGTGTTACCGTTTTGTTCGTTGTTGAAACCGGTTCTTAACCAGTCTGTATACAATACGGATTGGATACCCTGAATGCAAAATTGATGCCACTACAACACAACCCCTGTGTGTCTTACCCCCCCTCCTTCCACAATTCGACCCTCATTTAACTCAGCCCTATTTAACTCAACGCCATTTAACACATTCCCCTTGTAACCCAGCCCACATCCATTTCGCCCTGCGTTTAACTCGAGCCCCAGTCAATTCAACCCAATGCCACTCAACCCCCATTATATTCAGACCCATGCAACTCAAGACCCATTCAAATCAAAACCCTCAATTTAACCCTGCTCACCTGAACCTTCGTCACCACCCATTCATCTCAAACCCCATTGAGCTCAGCCCTCGTTCAGTTCGACCCCATTTAGCTCATCTTCTGAGCAATTGAACCCCATGCTTCTCGCTCCCATTCAGCTCAGCCCTCTGAAAATCATGCCTTGTAATTCAATTCCACTCTTCGTGATACACAGCTCAAATTCAAATCAAACCTCCTTAACTCAATAGTTCATCCAAAAAATTTAATTCAACTCGTTTTGCTAGAAGTTTGAATCTATGAATACGGTGGTTATGGTATCTATTCATCAGTTAATTCTAGTTTTCCGGTCTGGTTTTGTTCAGGGCACTCAGGGCAGGTATGGAAGAATGGACAGGTTTGCAGCAGTGGGGTAACTAGAGGGACAACTTTCCCCAGTTGCAGCTTCTGTGGGGGCGCCAAACTGAGTTTTGTTTTGTCAATATGTATATCTACTTATACTGTGGTAGGGATTGGGCGGGGGTGGGGGGGGGGTAAAACCAACGAAATACCAAGGCGCTTGAAAAACCAGTTTCTCCTCTGGTTTGCTGATGCCATATAAGGAAGTGATATTTGATGAATCCAAAGCCCTTTTTATCAATAAGTAAAAAAAGTGACTTCCAAAAAGAGATATTATTATGCGAAAGTAAAGAGCCATATCAAGACCTTAAACTAATAGAAATAAATAAGTATAATAATGGTAGTTCAAACTTAAAACGAACAGGAATTACCAAGGAATAAATGAAACTCAATACGTACAGTAACTAAAATTAATAGATACATCAAACAAAAAAATAACGCATACTAACTGCTATGATTCAAGAGACGAATCCTAAAACGAACAGAAATTAAAATCAATAGTCAAGTAAAGCTTAAAGAAAGCAGAAATTACCACGAATAAGAGAAGAGCCACCCTCCCCTAAACTTTCTAAAAACTAGAGCGTCATTTGAGTTTTTTTGGAAAAATATATTTTAAAACACGATACGTTTTTCTATATTTACAAAATGTATTTTCTGTATTATAAACGTTCTTTCTTCATTGCAACATTAAAAATACAAATTACTGAGGCTTCAAGGAAATTATATCATTATTATTTAAGGATATAATCCAGGCTATATATAAAACTGCTGATTTTGATTGTTTGTATTATTTTCTTGGCTTATTTATCATTAGCAGTTATTCCAAATACTGCCAAATAAGTAAAAAACACAACTAGATTAGCAACGTTTTGTTTATAGCCTAGAGTTACATCCAGTCATTAAGGGATTGAATGCGCAGCTAAATGTGGTAACGATTGTTACATTTGCAAAGAAAGTTAGATGTTTAATCAGACGGTAGGTTTATCTTCCAGCCAGAGTTACCACCCCTAGTGATTTATCACTATTTCTAGTGATTTTTTATGCAGCCTAAACAAAAAAAATCACTAAATTTGCACATAAATTACCGGATTATTGCAGAAAATCACTAAATCAACCAGAATATCACTAATCTAGTGAGCTTTTTTTTGTCATGGAGTGGCAACCCTGCTTCCAGGTAGCGAGTTAATCGGAATTTCGACGAATCTGCCTCCAAATGTTCCTACTGAAAATTAGAGTACTTCAACATTTTACACTTTCGGATGGTCCAGTATGTTTACCAAAGTTGTCTGTGTTTTTTTTTTTTTTTTTTTTTTTCAAAAATTAGTTGTATGGGTTGATTTGAATGGCTTTGATTTGATAACATTGACTCAAATGGATGTTGAGTTGCAAGGGGTTGAATTGAATGGGGTTGACTTGCTTGGAGTTGATTTGAATGGGACTGAATTAAAGGAGTATTGATTTGAATTGGTTTTCAGTTAACCGGGGTTGAGCTGCAAGGGATTGAATTGAATGGGAGTTGATCTGTCTAGGTGTAGGAGAATGATGGTGAGATCTAAGCACACCAGTAAAATCACATCTGGAGCTGATATTTGATATGTGATATGTGAATATGTGATGCTGATATGTGAATCAGGCACTTGAAAAACCAAACTTCTAACATGCTGAAAGCATACTTTTACTTAACTTTCGTTGAAAGATTAGCTTTTACTAAAATGGCCCATAAAGCATCAAATGTAAATAGGCCCTAACCCACCAAGAAGAAAAACACAAGACATTCGTACCGATTCTCTAAAACCAGTGTCACTAAGCTCAAAGCCATTACTAAGGACCTGTCCCATCCTTCAACTATTTTCGCTATAGTTAACTATAATTCTTCTTACCTTAAACATATCCAAGTATTCGGCTCTGTATTTTTGCTGTTTTCTATTTGCCCCCTTACCATAGTCATCTACATTTTACCATTTTTCTGAGATTGACAAGTAATAGAGACTACTGGTGTATGTACCTCGGACTAAACAGCGGCTACAAGCTAACTTTCCGTTTTCAAATATTAATTAAAAAAACTTTTTCCACAAAATAAGTTTTTCAAAGAAAAGTAAAGAACTCCATTAAAAAAAATGAGCAAAAATAAAATCAAATAATCTACCAAGCGTGAAACTACCACAAATCAGCATCGATAAATAAATGAAACCCAAAACGAACAGAAATTACAATAATTAACCGAGTCAAACTCAAAACGAGCAGAAATTAACATAAGTTGGGCGCAAATCCCATATGCCTTCCCAGGGCCAGAACAAAATTTGCACTTTACTGAAAAAATATAAATGTTTTTACTTTTATAACTTTAATAAATCAAATAATATTAACATTTTGATTACTAAATATCAGTATATGTATATTAAACTGACAATGCACATTCATTTCTAGCCCTTTGAATTTCCAATCGAATGAGCCTTTTTTTAAGTTTCTACGACAGAGATTTCTATAAAAACCTTATATGCCCCCATAGCATAACTTACAAACCTTGTTCTGAAGACTGTGGGGGGAGTGTCCTGCTCAAAGGCATAATTTCCTGAACTTTGAACTGCGTGGAACAAAATGGCTATCTCAAAATCTTTATTGGATGTGTTTGGGGAAATGGTGGGCGTGGAAGGGGTTTCGGTTGCTTTCCAATCACTTTCGACTATTAAAAAGGGCACTAGCCATTTCAAGTTCCAATCGAATGAGCCCTTTTTTAAGTTTCTACGACAACGCTTTATATAAAAACCTTATATGCCCCTGGGCATAATTTACAACCCTTGCCCTGAGGGCTGTGGGGGGTTGTCATCCTCAAAGACCTAATTTCCAGAACTTAAAACTACCTTGAATAAAATGGCTATCTCAAAGTTTTTATTAGATGTGTTTGGGGAAAAGGTGGGCGTGAGAGCAGGGATATTTGCCCTCTAATCACTTTCGACTATTAAAAAGGGTACTAGCCCTTTGAATTTCCAATCGAATGAGC
>JAQQPU010004575.1:0-51695 GCA_029168905.1 Artemia sp. Kazakhstan ARC1039
AGAACTCCATTAAACCGAAAATGAACAAAAATAGAATCAAATAATCTACCTAGCATAGAACTACCACAAATCGGTATGAATAAATAAATGAAACCCAAAGCAAACAGAAATTAAAATAAATAACAGAGTCAAACTCAAAACGAGCAGAAATTGATATGAGTAGGGTTCTAAAACCCTTTGCTTTCTAAAAGCCAGAATATAATTCGTACTTTACTGAAATTAAATTAAAAAAAAGCAAGTTTTTTAAACTGAAAGTAAGGAGAGACATTAAAACTTAGAACGAACAGAAATTATTCCGTATATGAAAGGGGCTGTCCCCTCCTCAGCACCTTGCTCTTTACGCTAAATTTTTTTATTGTTTTAAAAAATAAAGTTGTGAGACAGAGTCAAACTTTAGCGTAAAGAGCGAGGCGTTGAGGAGGGGACAGCCCCTTTCATATACGGAATAATTTCTGTTCGTTTTAAGTTTTAATGTCGCTCCTTACTTTCAGTTTAAAAAACTTGTTTTTTTTATTTAATTTCTGATCGTTTTTTAGTTAATGCAGCTTTTATTTGGGCTCACCGTCATTGGATAAGTAAACAAAATTTGCATAAAAATTTTACTCTTCTTTTACTAAATGGCTGTCTCTAAATTTGGTTCTGACATAATTTACAAATTAACTTACGTAACAAACTTCTATATTCGTATATTTTTCATCTGGCAAAAAATACAAAGTTGCAGATTTTTGCAGATATCAGCTTGAAACCTATGTAAAAGGGTTTTCTGATACGCTGAATCTGACGGTATGATTTTCATTAAAATTCTTTCACTTGTAGGGGATGTTTCCCCTCTCTTTAAAAAATCAGGTAAATTTTCTCAGGCTCGTAGCCTTTGATGAGTAATACTAAACTTAATAGAATTTATATATTTAGAATCAGCATTATAAGCCCATTTTTTTTATACATTTATTGACATCAAAATTCCGTTTTTAAAAGTTTCGATTACTATTGAGCCGTATCGCTTGTTTTTTTTTATTGTTTTTATTTATTACACATATGTTATTACGTATATGAGGGCGATCTCCCCTTAGTCGATACCACGCTCTTTACGTTAAAAGTTAAAAAAATTTTAATTCACAAACCCCTGAATCACAAAGACCGTTTAATTTGAATAGATAGCTCTTTTGAAAGCACTAAAAAACACTGTAGGGTAAAGAGTGAGGTATTGACTTGGGGGAGAACCCCCTCATATACGTAATAATTTCTGTTCGTTTTAAGTTCTAATGTTGCTTCTTACTTTTCAGTTGAAAAAACTTGTTTTTTTATATTTAATTTCTGATCGTTTTTTAAATAATGATTGGAAATCCGGCGCCCCCCCCCTCATAAAAATATCGCTTACCCCAAAGAAACATCCTCCACGGAAATATTCTCCCGAGTAGCCCCCTCCTCCAGCCCACCCCCACCAGAAAAAAATCTTTCCTGAAAATGTCTGTACACTTCCCAATAACCAATACAATATGTAAGCAATGAGCAAAGTTCATAACTTGCAGCCCTTCCCCTGGGAACTGCGGGGGATTAAGTCCACCTAAAAGACATATTTATTAGATTTTCGACTATGCTGAACAAAATGGCTATCTCAAAAATTTAGTTGGGTGACTTTGAGAAAAAATGAGCGTGGGAGGGGGCCTAGATGCCCTCCATTTTTTGGTCACTTAAAAAGGGCACTAAAACTTTTAATTTCCGTTCCAATGAGCCCTCCTCCGATATTCTAGGACTACTGGGTCGATACGATCACCCCTGGGAAAAAAAACAAAAACAAACAAACAAATAAACACGCATCCGTGATCTTTCTTCTGGCAAAAAATGGAAAATTCCACATTTTTGTAGATAGGAGCTTGAAACCGCTATAGTAGGGTTCTCTGATACGTTGAATATGATGGTGTGATTTTCATTAAGGTTCTATAACTTTTAGGGGGTCCTTTCCCCTTTTTTCGAAAATCAGCCAAATTTTCTCAGTCGCGTAACTTTTGATGAGTAAGATGAAACTTGATGAAACTTATATATTTGAAATCAGAATTAAAATATGATTCTTTTGATGTATCTATTGGTATCAAAATTCCTTTTTTTAGAGTTTCGGTTACCATTGAGCCGGGTCGGTCCTTACTTACAGTTCGTTACCACGAACTGTTTGAAAATTCCAATGAATTTACTGAAAAAAAAATATGCATTGTCACTTTAATATAAATATGCTGATATTTATTCCTTAAAATCTTAATTAATTTCTGATTTCTTAAAGTTATAAAAATGTAAACATTTAAAAGAATTTTTTTTAGTAACCTGATGCCTCTATTATTACTGCACTCACTCTCATAGTCTCATCCCTTTTCTTATACAGGGACTTAATTAGAGGGTTCTTAAAATCACTAGGTATTTCCCCTTTTAAAAAATTTTTAATTATAGTCTTCAGTAATTTATATCTAACTTCATAACTGTTCTGTGCTAACTTTATAGCACATTCTCAAAATGTTCTGCCCATCTAACTTTAACTCTTCCCTTATCACTAATTATGGCCCCGCTCTCATATTTAACTGGCACAAGTCCAGATCGACTATTCCTCATAATTATTTAAGATATCAGTATACCATTTTACTATTATGCCGTCTCGCAGCATTTTCCTGATCCTCAGTTATTTTACCCATTGCCTCCAATTTACATCTCCTTAATTCATATTTAATACTTTCTTTACTTTTTTAAATTCCTCTTATTTCCAAACGATCTATCACTCAAATTATTCTTGTACAAGCCATTCCAACTCTCTATTAAACATGAAGCATTCTACTAATATTTCGGGTTGCGCTTCTAATTTTCTTCCCTAAGACACCGTCAGAGACTTCATAAACTATTTTCCTGAAACTATTCCATCCATCTTCTAAATTGTCAAATTTTAAACCCTCCAGTCCAGTATTCAACTGTTCCTGGAAAATGCCCTTCCACCACTCATTCGGGAGTCTTGCAACATCATGGCTTCCCGGAATGTAGTTATCCTTCCTAAATTTCAGCTTTACATTAACCCTAGACAATTCTAGATGGTGATGTTTACTATTAACATCGATAACAGCACTTCTATATATCTTAGTATCTTCTATCGACTCTGCCAGTCTTTGGTTTAAAATAATATTTTCAATAAGGTTAGCTGTCTTACCATCATGTGAGTACCGTATTAACTTATGGGCTATTTTATGGCCAAATACTGTATTTATTATAACAAAATTGTGATACCTAAAAATTGCAGCAGTCTGTGACTATTACCGTTTTGTTTTTGTACGCCAAATTTACCTAGGATAGGAAGTCGTCTATCCCAATTCCTGCCGACCTGGGCATTAAAATCCCTTAACATATGTACCGTATTTCTACCTGGGATCCCGTCTTTCTGTTCCTGCGATTGCGAACAAAATTCATCTGAGTCACTGCTATCTCCATCAGTTAGTACTGCAGAAGCATATACTACTATGACTCATACCCTGTACTTTTTTTGTCTTAAAAATAAGCAACTAGCATTCTATTATTAATACCTTTCCAATATGAACTAGCCATAGTATCTTCAAGGCCAGACTTAAAGCTCTGACACTTCTAGACCCAAGCGTTTCGCCACTCCGTTTTTGTGAGATTTTTAGGGAAATCCTCGAAAATTCAGAGACGGGCGAAGCACTGAACAGAATACAACTGATGAGCCAAAAGTAATGAAAGAGAGAGGAGATGCAGAGCTCTAAGCTTCCATTCTTTGGAGACATCTGACAGTGTCTTACAAATACAAGTCGGACAGTTTGTATGTTGCTACGGAATTCCTGCGTTGTTTTAAATCACTTTCTGCGAATAGACAGCTCAGCAGTAGAGTGCACCTGGCACTTTTACGATAAATCGCACCATTTCAATTATAGTTAAGAAAAAATCACTCAGAGATACATTATACCACCCCCGGCATTACATGTTCCTAGGCCAGGGTACAGTGGGCCTTTTGATAAATTCAGGCTTCAGTAGCTTCTTAATTCATTATGACCTCAACTCCTTGTATAAGCACCCCATACTTCTGACCAAAGTAAATCAATTTTATGTCGCCTAATTCATGTTTCTTACCCCTGGAAGATGAGTTTTGAAACTCCTAATAAATACAGTTCAAAGTGTCTGAATTCGTCTGTCAAAATGTCAGTGCGATAGTTGTTTTATTTACGTTTTAACCTTCTAAGTTTCAATTTTTCGTATTTTTTAAATCATTTAAATCATTATGGCCTCAGGAAAAGCATGAAGGAGACTAACATATTTTCTCAAGTCTATGTGAAGCACTCAAGCCTGCTTAGAGAAGGACAATAAGAAGTCTCTGAGACCTCCCGTATGATTGCAGGCTTTGGGCAATTCCAGTCCCGTCTTGGTCACAACAAGGTTTTCTATACATGGTAATGCTCTTTTTTCCATAAGAGTCAATATCCTGCCCAGGCAATCTCAAGCCTATTACCTCCGACTTGTTTCATATTCACGCCTATACATATTATAATATTCTGGGGAGGCAACCCATAATGGATAATTAAACTGGGAAGAGGTCCTTCAGCTAAAAAAAAAATACCAAAACAAACCCAAACTAGAAGAATTATCCAGGAGCGTAGCTCCATACTTTTCATTTGACGGGGGGGGGGGGCAAAAGAGGGTCTGCATCCAGATAGTCATTGGACATGGACTATCCTTCAGGGGAAAGCAGTTGTGGTTCTGGCCTCTTAAATTTGCCTATATTCACAGCAAGTATTGAGTATTATTATAAATTGTGTTACAGTAAGTAAGTAACATCCTGCCAACTACAAGCTCTTTTTTATTTTAATGAAGATGAACATACATCTTCGGATGGGGGGGGGGGGCACTTCACATTTTTTTGGGTTTGTCTGAAATTTCCCTCACCAAGCAAAGCTTGGTCACCTACTGCTGCACATTAAAACTGATAACAAAACAATAAATAAAGAGCACTGGTTTGTAGCGTATATTTGTGAGCATAAAATTTCTAAATTATGAGAAAATATACATATATTGTTTTGATCCACTTTATCCTACTTCCAACTGACATTTCGTACAGCATGTTGATGCAGAGATAAATGTCACATAAGTAGCACTGGCTTTACGTGAAATTCAACTAATTTAACTAATAAAAGTTATAATCCTCAGCACATTTATGTCAGTTCTCTTTTGGAGCTGGTTAAAAGAAATACTTAGAAAAGCGAAAATAGCAAGAAGTCAGCATGGTGTTGTACATAGATGAAGGTCTACATTTATGGATCAGTATGTGAATAAAAAAGCGTAAAGGAACAGAACGATATCAGCCTTCACTAGGCGTTTCAATTACAAATAAGAGAATCTGTAGCTATAATTGGAGTTGTGATTTAAATATTGGAAGTAAAAAATTAAAACAATTAAATGATTCCTGGAGCCGATGTCTCCCCCCTACTAACTTCTACGACTAAACTACAGCCGATTTGAACTATCTAGCTACAGTACAAATATTATTATAAAAAACACTAAGTCTTATTTTCTTTTTTATTCTCTGCTCAAAGTAAAGACCGAAGTTGAAACTTAACACAAGGAATAATTTTAAAGTTACTTAATAATTTTTTCTCCAAACTATTCGGGGGGGATTCTCCAATACCAACCTCAAAGACGTCATTGGAATTATCCATTAATCAGAGTACAGTACAAATGCTGTATAGTTTACTAAGCAATAATTTCCTTGAGGGGCGTCACTCCTTTAGGCCACCCTTCAGTATTGTTAGCAGTCACGGCTTTGGTTAGGAAAACTCCTGTAAGGTCAAATGTGACGCCACTATGGGGTCCCGTAAGCAGGATTATCTGGTACGGTATCGGAATGGAGAACATAACTTATGATGGATCGGAAGCCGCAAACCATCTCATAGCACCGGAACAGCTCCAGTCTTTTTATACCTAGTCCATCCTCGTAGGGGAATTAGGATTATTCAACCCAATGTACGGCGACTCTTCACCCAGAAGCTTAACCTTAAAGACGAGAATAACATCACCCCAAAACCGGAGGCCTCCTTGCCAACCAGATTAGCTAAAAGTTGCAGACAAAGGTTGAGAGGAATTGTAACAGATCGCATTCATGTAGCCCGTAAAAAAAAAAAGATGTCCTGAATTTTAATTTACCAATATAATTTTAGATAGCCTTTTTTTAATAGTTCATCAAAAAAGAAAAGATAAAGAATTAATTGACAAATGAATTGAGAAAGATGCATATAATTGTTTCTTGTTGTGTTTTGCGATATTTTGGAGATTCCTTCAAAAGTTGGTCTAGTTTTCAAAAGGTTTATTATAGCGCTAGAATAAACCGCGCTACCTAGAAAAGTAACTGTTGATCAAAAATTTAAGTAACGACAGTTGTCTCCAGCTAACCCAAGAAAAAAGGGGTCAAGTCCAAAACACCTATGATGATTTTTTAATGATAAATGATAAATATTGACCAGCCAAGTGGGAGACCAATCCCCGTTAGAGACATATATCGCTGGAGATTATCAGAGGTAATGTTAAACAAAATAAACCAATTTTATTGGTAAATATATACCAAATCATATTATTGAGTTAGGAATAAAGTGAATACACCATTTGATGCCTTTTTTTTATGCTGATTACAAATATAATAAGCATTTCTATCAGTAATGAATTTCAGCCCTATATAGGCTATACCTAACCTAACCCTGAATTGGCATATATAGGGGGAGGGGCTGAAATTCATTTCCGATGGAAATGCTTATTATATTCATAATCAGCATAAATAAAGGCATCAAATGGTGCATTCACTTTAATCCTAACTCAATAATATGATTTGGTAGATATTGACCAGAAATGATTAGGCTATTATATTCATAATCAGCATAAAAAAAGGCATCAAATGGTGTATTCACTTTATTCCTAACTCAATAATATGATTTGGTATATAGATATTTAGATAGATAGATAGATATTTATTGCAATAAAAGCTGTTTTGGGCCATGGCAAAAAAATGGAAAATCACACAAAATAATAGCACATGATTATAATGCTCATAGCAAAGTATAGTATCCTACATAGCAATAACAATGCAAAATTACAAAACAAAACAAAAACATAATAAATCACACAATACCGTTAAACTAACATACATAGATAGATGTATGTTACATCTATCAAGGGCCATGACCTCAAAAAATAACAAACAAGAAAACAACTTACACACATACAACAATAATTTCAACACTCACCCCACCCCCTCTACAAAAATCTATCTCTATGTGACATACCCAATTTTATATAATTTGCTATCATTCTTATTGTCCCATAATTTTTTGATCCCATTACTGAAACCAACCACTCACTTGTCCCCACATTATCAAAAAATAATTCTTTCCTTAAATCCTGTAATTTGGGACAAAGGGCCATGAAGTGAAGCAGATCCTCACCATTTTCTCCACACATAGGGCATGATTAAGGACCATCCTTTACCCTTGCCCTCCCTAAATATTTCCTCCTTTCTCCACGTGCTAGAAAATTACCCTTCCCTGATATATACCACTTAATTTCTTCAGTATTTAAACCCACTTTAATATATTTACCTATATTTACCATTTTATCTCCCTTTCCCTAATAAACACCTTTCTAAAATTTATGTTAGAATTCTGTCTGGCTCAAATAGTCTAAACTTTCAAGTGTTTTTGTATCAGTTTCCTAATTAAAGTGGCTTAATTCCCTCTTCCCATCTTTTCAGAATTGTAATATAAAAATGAAACAATTTGCCATTGACCTAGGCTATTTGAATGGGTAAAATTCTAGCCTACTTCAGCTACTTTTGGCTATCTTGGAAGGGGGTTAGGTTAGGAAAATGAAACTTTCTGGGATGGGTCTACAGGCTAAAGTGTGTCCCAGGAAGGTATTTTGAAGTACCTAACTCCATTCCTTCTCCCTCTAGAGGTTTCTGAAATTTGCCTATGTGACAGGTCTATTATCTATTGAAATTTTGAACTATACAAAACAACATTTTACCTTAATTTTCAGTGATCAGTTCCCTTTTCTCTGACTTTAGTTCTGGTAATGATATTCTTGTTGTTTGAGTAGAATTGGAAGCCATATTATTTATTTTTCAAAATTTAGGAAATGTATTTGCATATCTTTAAAACCTTATAAATTGGGATTATGCAAAGTTGTAGAGCTGAAAACAATTTTGTTGGGTAAATATTTCACAGTTCATGTTATTGACTTACAAATAAAGTGAACATACCACTTCATACCTGTTTTTTATGCTCTTTATGAATATAATAAATAATGATAATTTTTGTTGCAAATGAATTTTACCCCACCCCTATATATACCAATTCAGGGTATAAATTTGCACATTAAAGGGAAGGGGGGGGGGGTAAAGGTTAAACTTACCTCTCATTTGCAACAGAAATAAACTTTCCCCCACCCCCCTAATGTACAAAAATATACTTCAAATTGGTATATATATGGGTGGGGTAAAATTCATTTGTGATAAAAATGATTACTACATTTGGAAAGGGCATAAAAAGGCATTGAATAATATGTTCACTTTAGTTTTAAGTCAATAATATGAGCTGCAAAATTATTTACCTTTTCTGTACTTCATTTAAGCAGAAGATCTATTTTGCAAGGTTTCACTTTGATAACATACTGATTTTTAAAGGTCATCAAAGGTCAAAACCTTCTAGAGAGAGAAAAAGTTATTTAAACTCCTAGAATCAAAAGATTTACTGCAAGATATCTAAGCAGTTTCAAGATTAATAAGGAACAACCTTTACAGTAGTTCATTTCAACTCACAAAGGAAAAGGAAAAGTGTGAGTAAAAAAGAAAAGGGCTGAATAGTCTCAACTGAAAAGCCCATGTTTGCTGAAACAGAAGAAATTTGACCTAACAGTTTATCAGGGTGAATACCTTGTATTTCACTATTTTCAAACACAGAATATATGCTCCTGTATTCTTGGACACTTTTAGTTTGTTGTTGTTTTGTCTTTTTAAGATAAAACAGCTAATAGGCTAAAAATAAACTTTTTTCAGATTGTACGCCTTACATCTTGTGGCTTCCATCTTTGCATTTATCTCTGTGATCTAAAACAGGGCTGGATTGACTAGGTGCAGGGCCTGATTGGAAGTTTTTTTGTGCCAATTTATCTGGAAATTGTGTAGGTAGCAATCCAATTTGACCAAGTAGGCAGCAATCTCCAAATAAATCACCTTTGTTGCCTTCTTTTCAAGTGAGAAAATGGAAGACTCCACAATGAATACCTACAATGTTGAAGGGCCCAATGACTTTCAATTAACACTTGCATAGTTGATGGCATCTTTGTAGGTTCTTACTGTTCTTTTTTTGCAACAGTTTATTGGCACCAAAGATTGAGATGGTGTTGTTCTTCTAACATGACAGTTCTTTTCCCTTCACTTTCATTTTCAACTTGGTCTCATTCTCACTGTCACTTGTCTTCAAACAGCAGAGTGGCTTCTTTATAGAATTGGAATTAAAGAAAGTTTGTTATTTGATGTTTCAAAGTGGCGACCACAAGCAGGGACTTCCTGTAGCAGGAGGATGTCCTTTGTGTGAGAGTATTTTTAATGTGGTATAGAGGTAGTAGTTCAATAATGTGAAGACTGCTTTTCAGCTTTTATTTTCAAGTAAATTAAAGTGTAGGTGGCATTTTTGTTTTTTCTGTTTAAATAGTTTTTTTTTATTATTGGTGCCACTAAGAGAAGAGGAGATGGGATTAAATAAAAATTTAAAAAAAAAATCAAAAGAAAGATGTTCCATTGAATTATACATCCTCAAGCTTATTGACAAGTTTTATAGTGTAGTGAAACAAAATAAATAATTTTGTTTTACAAATGAACATTGTGAACCACATTTGCCTCCTGTGTTTGATTATTCAAATCATTGAGTCTGGTTTTATTTCACTCCAAATCCTTAATAATTTAATTTTCTATTTGAAGTTAAATTTTATTCTATCTAATATTCAGTTTTGCCTGATTTAGTGTCCAAAGCAAAATGTGACACAAACTTGATGCCTAATCTCTTTGCTTTACAAACAATAAAAGCTGGAAATTGGTGGTTATGAGATATTTTCCACCCATCATAAATTAGCCTCTTAAAGGTGTCCAATTTAAAGCTAACACAATCTTTGTTAGAATGACAAAGAGCATTATATATCAAGTTTATAGGTTAGAACATTAGGAGCATGACTTGCATTGTTTCCAAGTGTTGATTTAAACTATAAAACAAATTAAAGAAGGGAACATAAAATTTTTATTTAAACAGAAAAGTAAATACTCAAGCTTGACACATAGGGTGCATGCCTGGTTGCATATTTCAGCACGGCAGATATTCATAAATCTGTGATTTATTGGGGTGACAAAAACACTGTAGACTAGCTCATCAGACAAGAAACAAATAATAATACAAAAATCTCTCTTAATGATCAGACTTGAAAAAACAAGAAAATATAAAATACAAAAAAATTAAATTTTTATGAAAAATTGTTTTATATAAACTATAAAATAAACAGAATAAGAATTTGAATGAAAAGTAAAGAGCTTCATTACATGAAACACAAGTAAATCCAAATCATAATTCAACCAAATATAAAATTACACTGAAGTTTGACTTTCTCACAACTCTTACTTTTTTTTAAACATTAAAAAACTTTAGTGAAAAGAGCGAGGCATTGAGGAGGGGACAGTCCCTTTCATATACAGAATAATCTCTGTTCGTTTTAAGTTTTAAACGTTGTTCCTTACTTTCAGTTAAAAAAAAACTTGTTTTTTTTTATTTAATCTCTAGTATAGATCTGTCATCAATGACAGAAATAAGTGACTGAGTGATAAAATAATGAAGTCATTCATAATTTTATCACTACAAAAATCTACCTGGAAAAAGAAATCCAGTGGTTTAATTAGTCTATTTTACATAGAAAAATGATCACCACAGGAGAGCTGTCAATGAAAGAAAGGAAAACTCTCTGTTTTTCTGATAAACATGTCAAGTCACTGGACGCTAAGATATATCTTAGATCTATAAATTCAAAGCAAATTGGTATAAAATTGTTATATATATATATATATATATATATATATATATATATATATATATATATATATATTATGTTGCTTTGAATATCCAAAATCTGATTAATGTCAATGTTCACTGGCGAATGATGTTCAAAATTCCTTTTTTTTCTGCTTGCATTCAATTAGCTTTGTGAGTCAGCTTTTTCAATCTTGTGCAAGCTATGACTGTAAAAGTTAATGTTAGATTAGGTTTCACAATGTTTATTTAGATTAAGTTAGATTAAATTTGGCTATAAATACCAGAAATGTGTTAAAACCTCTAACCTAGACCAACTTAACACAAACTAATCTAACCTAACCTGTCATTATCAAACCTTGCATTACACTGAAATAGTTGACTGGTAATGTTGACTAAAATCCAAAGAGAAAAAGGTTTTTTTTTGTTTTGTTTTTCTTTTCTGTGCTCCATCTGTTTTTCAGTTGATGGGTATTAAATTCATTAATGTAATAATTTATAATTTACTTACTCGAAATTGAAGTTTCTTTTTCAATGTTGATCCAAAAGAGTACCTAAGAAGAGAAATATAATATATTGGTCTTAAGCTAAGTCAGGAATGTCTTTTTCGAATAATTTATAATTTAATTACTTGAAATTAAATTTTTCTTCTTCCATGGTGATTCAGAAGTGTACCTGAAAAGAGACATATAAAATATTAGTCTTAAGCTAAGTCACAAATGCAATTTTTAAATAATTTATAAATTACTTCCTCGAAATTGAATTTTCTTCTTTGATGTTCATCCAAAAGAGTACCTATAAAGATAAATATAAAATATTAGTCTTGAGCTAAATCATGAATGTCATCTTCAAATTATTCATGAATTACTTACATGGAATTGATGTCTCTTCTTTCATGTTGATTCAAAAGAGTACCTGTAAAAGAGAATATAACATATTAGTCTTAAGCTAAGTCACGATCATTTTTAAAGAATAATTACATACTCAAAACTGAATTTTCTTCTTTGATGTTCATCCAAAAGAGCACCTAAAAAGGGAAATATAAAATATTAGTCTTAAGCTAAGTCATGAATGTTTCAAATTATTTATGAATTACTTACTTGGAATTGATGTTTCTGCCTCCATTTTGATTCAATAGAGTACCTTAAATAGAAATATAAAATATAGTCAAATTATATATAATAAATATATAATATATATAATAATATATAGGTAATATATATAGCTAAGTCACAATTGTCATTTTCAAAGTATATATAATTTACCCACTTGAAATTGAAATTTCTTCTTCCATGGTGATTCAAAAGAGTACCTAAAAAAGTGAAATATAAAATAATAGTCTTAAGCTTAGTAATGAATGTCGTTTCAAATAATTTATAAATTAGTTACTTGGAATTGAATTTTCTGTCTCCATGTTAATTCAAGAGTACCTGAAAAAGAGAAATATAAAATATTAGTCTTAAGCTAATTCACGAATGTCATTTTCAAATAATTTATAATTTACTTACTCGAAATTGAAGTTTATTCTTCCATGTTGATCCAAAAGAGTACCTAAAAAGAGAAATGTACAATATTAGTCTTAAGCTAAGTCAGGAATGTCTTTTCAAATATTTTATAAATTACCTGCTTGGAATTGAAGTTTCTTCTTTGATGTTGATCCAAAAGAGTACCAAAAAAAGAGGAATATAAAATATTAGTCTTAAGCTAAGTCACGAATGTCATTTTTAAATAATTTATAATTTACATACTCAAAATTGAAACTTGTTCATCCATGTTGATTCAAAAGAGTACCTAAAAAAGAGAAATATAAAATATTAGTCTTAAGCTAAGTCATAAATGTCATATTTAAATAATTTATAAATTACTTACTCTAAAATTGAAGTTTATTCGTTGATGTTGTTTCAAAAGAGTATGCCTATCTGAACAAGATAAATATAAAATATTAGTCTTACACTAAGTCACGAATTTCATTTATAAATAACTTATAAGTTAATTAGCCTACTTGAAATTGAAGTTTCCTCTTTGATGTTGATCAAAAAGAGGAGCTAAAAAGAGAAATATAAAATATTAGTTTTAAGCTAAGTCAGGAATGTCTTTTTCAAATAATTTATAATTTACTTACTTGAAATTGAAATTTTTTCTTCCATGTTGATTCAAAAGAGTACCTGAAAAAGAGAAACAAAATGTTACTCTCAAGCAAGTCACGAATGTCGTTTTTAAATAATTATAGATTACTTACTTGAAAACGAAGTTTCCTCTTTGATGTTGATACAAAAGAGTACCTAAACAGAGAAATATAAAATATTAGTCTTAAGCTAATTCAGGAATGTTTTTCAAATAATTTATAATTTACTTACTTGAAATAGAAGTTTCTTCTTCCATGTTGATTCAAAAGAGTAACTGAAAAAGAGAAATATAAAATATTAATCTAAAGCTAAGTCACAAAAGTCACTTTGAAACAATTTATAAATTAATTACTCGAAATTGAAGTTTCCTCTTCGATGTTGATACAAAAGAGTACATAAAAAGATAAATGTAAAATATTAGTCTTAAGCTAAGTTGCGAATGCCATTTTTAAATAATTTATAAATAACTTACTCGAAATAGAAGTTTCCTCTTTGATGTTGATCCAAAGGAGGACCTAAGAGGAATATAAAATGTTAATCTTAAGCTAAGCCACCAATGTCATTTTTAAATAATTTATAACTTACTTACTTGAAATTGAAGTTTATCCTTCCATGTTGATTCAAAAGAGTACCTGAAAAAGAGAAATATAAAATATCAGTCTTAAGGTAATTCACGAATGTCATTTTTAAATAACATATAAATTACTTACCCGAAATTGAGTTTCTTTTTCAATGTTGATCCAAAAAAGTTCTTGAGAAAGAATAAAATATAAGATTAGTCTTAAGCTACCTCACAAATGTCATTTTCAAATTATTTATAAATTACTTACATAGTCTTAATCTAAGTCACAAATATCGTTTTTAAATAATTTATAATTTACTTATTTGAAATTGAAATTTTTTCTGCCATGTTGATTCAAAAGAGTACCAGAAAAAGAGAAACATAAAATATTACTCTTAAGTCAAGTCACAAATGTCATTTTTAAATAGTTTATCGATTACTTACTCGAAATTAAAGTTTATTCTTCGATGGTGATCCAAAAGAGTACTTGAAAAGAGGAATATAAAATATTAGTCATAAGCTAAGTCCCGAATGTCATTTTGAAATAGTTTATAAATTACTTACTCAAAATTAAAGTTTCTTCTTCGATGTTGCTCCAAAAGCGTACCTAAAACAGAAATATAAAATATTAGTCTTAGCTAAGCCATGAATATAATTTTTAAATAATTT
The DNA here is from genome assembly GCA_029168905.1 of Artemia sp. Kazakhstan ARC1039. Classification (NCBI taxonomy): domain Eukaryota; kingdom Metazoa; phylum Arthropoda; class Branchiopoda; order Anostraca; family Artemiidae; genus Artemia; species Artemia sp. Kazakhstan ARC1039. The sequence continues at coordinate 14,448 of JAQQPU010004575.1, forward strand.
ACAGATTACTTACTCGAAAATCATTTCGTTTATTAACGTTTATTTTTCCATGTTGATTCAAGAGAGTACCTGAAAAAGAGAAACTATAAAAAATTAGTCTTAAACTAAGTCACGAATGTCATTCTTAAATAATTTATAAATTACTTACTCAAAATTGGAGTTTCCTCTTCGATGTTTATCGAATGTCTTTTTCAAATAATTTATAATTTACTTACTTGAAATTGAAGTTTCTTCTTCTATGTTCATTCAAAAGAGTACCTGAAAAAGAGAAATATAAAATATTAGTCTAAAGCTAAGTCACGAGTGTCATTTTTAAATAATTTATAAAATATTTACTCGAAATTGAAGTTTTATCTTCGATTTTGATCCAAAAGTGTACCTAAAAAGAGTAATATAAAATGTTAGTCTTAAGCTAAGACAGGAATGTCTTTTTCAAATGATTCATAATTTACTTACTCGGAATTGAAGTTTCTTTTTCCATGTTGATTCATATGAGTACCTGAAAAAGAGAAATATAAAATATTAGTCTTAAGCTAAGTCACGAATTTCATTTCTAATTAATTTATAAATAACTTACTCGGTAATTGAATTTTCTTCTTCAATGTTCATCCAAAAGAGAACTATAAAATATTAATTTTAAGCTAAGTCACGAATGTCATTTTTAAATAATTTGTAAATTACTTACTCAAAATTGAAGTTTGCTCTTTGATGTTGATCCAAAAGTGTGCCTAAAAAGAGAAATATAAAACATTTGTTTTAAGCTAAGTCAGGAATTTTATTTTTCAAATAATTTATAATTTACTTAATTGAAATCGAATTTTCTTCTTCCATGTTGATTTCAAAAGAGGACCTAAAAAAGAAAAATATAAAATATTAGTCTTAAGTTAAGTCACAAATGTCATTTCAAATTATTTATAAATTACTTACATGGAAATGATGTTTCTTCTTCCATGTGATTCAAAAGAATACATGAAAAAGACAAAAATAAAATGTTAATCTTAAGCTTAGTCACAAATATATTTTTTAAAAAATTTATAAATTACTTACTCGAAACTACTTACCTGAAAAAGACAAAAATAAAATATTAATCTCAGCTATAGTCACGAATGTCTTTTTTAAACAATTTACTTACTCAAAATTGAAGTTCTCTCTTCGATGTAGGTCCAAAAGTGTACCTGAAAAAAAGAAATATGAAATATTAGTCTTCAGCTAAGTCACGAATGTCTTTTTTAAACAATTTATACATAGCTTACTGGAAATTACTTACCTGAAAAAGACAAAAATAAAATAATAATCTAAGCTTAGTTACGAAGGTCTTTTTTAAACAAATTATAAATTACTTACTCGAAATTGAAGATTCCTCTTCGATATTGGTCCAAAAGAGTACATGAAAAAGAGAAATATAAAATATTAGTCTTAAGCTAAGTCACGAATGTCCTTTTCAAATACTTTATAATTTACTTCCTTGAATTTTTTTTATTACATTTTGATTCAAAAGACTTCCTGAAAAAGAGAAATATAAAAAATAGTCTTTAGCTAAGGCACAAATGTCATTTTCAAATAGTTTATAAATTACTTACTCAATAATTTAAGTTTGTTCATGTTGATTCAAAAGAGTACCTGAAAAGAGAAATATTAAATATTAGTCTTAAGCTAAGTCACGAATGTCATTTTTAAATAGCTTACAAATTACTTACTTGGAATTGAAGTTTCTTCTTCGATGTTAATCCAAAAGAGTACCTAAAAACAGAAACATAAAGTATTAGTCTTAAACTAAATCACGAATGTCATTTTAAAATAATTCCTTGATTAATTACTCGAAATTGAAAATTCCTCTTTGATGTTGATCCAAAAGTGTACCTAAAAAGAGAAATTTAAAATATTAGTCTTGAGCTAAGTCAGGAATGTTCTTTTCAAATATTTTATAGTTTACTTACTTGAAATTGAAATTTCTTCTTCCATGTTAATTCACAAGAGTTTCTGAAAAAGAGAAATATAAAATATTAGTCTTAAGCTAAGTCACTTTTGTCATTTCTAAATAATTTATAAATAACTTACTCGTAATTGAATTCTCTTCTTCGATTTTCCTCCAAAAGAGTACCTAAAAAGATAAATATAAATTATTAGTTTTAAACTAATTCACGAATGTCATTCTTAAACAATTTGTAAATTACTTACTCGAAATTGAAGTTTCCTCTTCGATGTTGATCCAAAAGTGTATCTAAAAAGAGAAATATTAAGTATTAGTTTTAAGCTATGTCAGGAATTTCTTTTTCAAACAATTTATAATTTTCTTACTTTAAATCGAAGCTTCTTCTTCCGTGTTGGTTCAAAAGAGTACCTGAAAAAGAGAATTATAAAATATTAATCTTAACCTAAGTCACAAATATCATTTTCAAATTATTTATAAATGACTTACTTGAAATCGAAGTTTCTTCTTCCATTTTGATTCAAAAGAGTACCTGAAAAAGAGAAATATAAAATATCAGTCTTAAGCTAACTCACAAATGTCATTCTCAAATTATTTATAAATTACTTACATGGAATTGATGTTTCTTCTTCCATGTTGAATCAAAAGAGTACCGGAAAAAACAAAAATAAAATATTAACATTAAGCTAAGTCACGAATGTTATTTTTAAATAAATTATAAATGACTTACCCGAAATTGAAGCTTCCTCTTCGATGTTAATCCGAAAGTGTACCTATAAACAGAAATATAAAATATTAGTTTTAAGCTAAGTCAGGAATTTGTTTCTCAAATAATTTATAATTTACTTATTTGAAATCGAAGTCTCTTTTTCCATGTTGATTCAAAAGAGTACGTGGAAAAGAGAAATATAAAATATTAGTCTTAAGCTAACTCACAAATGTAATTTTGATTTTTTTTATAAATTACGTACATGGAATTGATGTTTGTCCTTCCATGTTGATTCAAAAGAGTACCTAAAAAAACAAAAAAATCAAAGTTTCTTCTTCCATGTTGATTCAAAAGATTACCTGAAAAAGAGAAATATAAAGTATTAGTCTTCAGCTTAATCACAAATGTACTTTTAAAATTATTTATAATTTACTTACATGGAATTGATGTTTCTTCTTTCATATTGATTCAAAAGAGTACCTGAAAAAGAGAAATATAACATATTAATCTTAAGCTAAGTCACGAATGTCATTTTTAAATAATTTATAAATTACTTACTCGAAGTTGAACTTTCTTATCTGGTGTTGATCCAAAAGAGTACCTAAAAGAGAAAAATATAAAATATTAGTCATAAGGCAAGTCACAAATGTGATTTTCAAATTATTTATAAATTACTTACATGGAATTGATGTTTCTTCTTCTATGTTGATTCAAAAGAATACCTGAAAAAGACAAAAATTAAATGTTAATCTTAAGCTTAGTCACGAATGTCTTTTTTTAACAATTTATAAATTACTTACTCGAAATTACTCAAAATTACTTACCTGAAAAAGACAAAAATAAAATATTAATCTAAGCTTATTCATGAATGTCTTTCTTAAACAATCAGTCACGAATGTCTTCTTTAAACAATTTATAAATCACTTTCTCGAAATTATTTACCTGAAAAAGACAAAAATAAAATATGAATCTATGATTAGTCACGAATGTCTTTTTTAAACAACTTATAAATTACTACTAAGTCACGAATGTTATTTTTAAATATTAGTCTTGAGTTAAGTCAGGAATGTCTTTTTCAAATATTTTATAATTTACTTACTTGAAATTGAAGTTTCTTCTTCCATCTTGATTCAAAAGAGTACCTGAAAAAGAGAAATGTATAATATTAGTCTTAAGCTAAGTCACGAATGTCATTTCCAAATAATTTATAAATTACTTACGCGAAATTGAATTTTTTTCTTCGATGTTCAGCCAAAAGAGTATCTAAAACGAAAAATATAAAATATTAGTCTGAAGCTAACTCACGAATTTCATTTTTACATAATTGATATGAAAAAGAGAAATATAAAACATTAGTCTTAAGCTGACTCACAAATGCCATTTTAAAATTATTTATAAATTACTTACATGGAATTGATGTTTCTTCTTCCAATTTGATTCAAAATAGTACCTGAAAAAGAGAAAATAAAATATTAATCTTAAGCTAAGTCACGAGTGTCATTTTTAAATAATTTATAAATTACTTACTCGGAGTTAAAGTTTCTTTTTCGATGTTGATCCAAAAGAGTACCTTAAAAAGAAAAATGTAAAATATTAGGCTTAAGCTAAGTCACAAATGTCATTTTCAAATTATTCATAAATTACTTACATGGAATTGAAATTTTTTCTTCCATGTTGATTCAAAAGAGTACCAGAAAAAGACAAGAATAAAATATTAATCTGAAGCTTAGTCACGAATGTCTTTGTTAAATAATTTATAAATTACTTACTCGAAATTAAAGTTTCCTCATCGATGTTGATCCAAAAAAGCACCAAAATTATAAACATAAAATATTAGACTTAAGCTAAGTCACGAATGTCTTTGTCAAATTATTTATAAATTACATGAAATTGAAGTTTCCTCTTTGATGTTGATCCAAAAGAGTACCCGAAAAAGAAAAATATAAAATATTAGTCTTTAGCTATGTCAGCAATGTCTTTTTTAAATAATTTGTAAATTACTTACTCGAAATCGAAGTTTCCTCTTTGATGGTGATCTAAAAGAGTACCCGACAAAAAGAAATATAAAATATTACTCTTAAGTTAAGTCAGCATTGTCTTTTTTAAATAATTTATAATTTACTTACTTGAAATTGAACTTTCTTTTTCCATGTTGACTAAGTCACAAATGTCATTTTCAAATTATTTTTTAAATAGTTATATGGAATTGATGTTTCTTCTTCCATGTTGATTCAAAAGAGTACTTGAAAAAGACAAACATAAAATATTAATTTTAAGCTTAGTCACGAATGCCTTTTTAAAACAATTTATAAATTACTTACTCGAAATTGAAGTTTTCTCTTCGATGGTGGTCCAAAGGAGTACCTGAAAAAGAAAAATATAAAATATTAGTCTTAAGTTAAGTCAGCAATGTCTTTCAAATGATTTATAATTTACTTACTTGAAATTGAAGTTTCCTCTTCCATGTTGATTCAAAAGATTACCTGAAAAAGAGAAATATAAAATATTAGTCTTTAGCTAAGGCACAAATGTCATTTTCCAATAATTTATAAATTACTTACTCGAAGATTGAAGTTTGTTCTTCCATGTTGATTCAAAAGAATATCTGAAAAAGAGAAATATAAAATATTAGGTTTAAGCTAAGTCACGAATGTCATTTTTAAATTACTTACCTGGAATTGAAGTTTCTTTTTCGATGTTGATCCAAAAGAGTATCTAAAAAGAGAAATATAAAATATTAGTCTTAAAGCTAAGTCAGGAATGTCTTTTTCCAAATAATTTATAAATTACTTACTCGAAGATTGAAGTTTGTTTTTCCATATCGATTCAAAAGAATATCTGAAAAAAGAAAAATACAAAATATTAGTTTTAAGCTAAGTCACAAATGCCATTTTTAAATAGTTTATAAATTACTTACTCGAAATTGAAGTTTCTTCAATGTTGATCCAAAAGTGCACCTAAAAAGAGAAATATAAAATATTAATCTTAAGCTAAGTCAGGAATATCTTTTTGAAATAATTTATGATTTACTTACTTGAAATTGAAGTTTGTTCTTCCTTGCTGATTCAAAAGAGTACTGAAAAAGAGAAATATAAAATATTGGTCTTAAGCTGTGTCACGGATGTCATTTTTAAGCAATTTATAAATTACTTACTCGAAATTAAATTACGAAATATATTACTTAATCAACCACAATTGTTTTTTTTCCCCAAAAATTTATAAATAACACTTGATATTGAATTTTCTTCTTCCATGTTGATCCAAGAGAGTAATTAAAAAGAGAAATATCATATATTAGTCCCAAACTAAAACACAATTGTTATTTTTCTTTAAATGATTTGTGAATTGCTTAGTTGATCTGTCTCATCCTCCATGTTGACGCAAAATAGAACAAAAAAAACTTAAATATTAAACCTAAGCTAAACCATTTTTTTTTAACAATTTAACAATTACTTACTTGACCTTGAAGTTCCTTATTCCACGTTAACTCAAAACAGAACCTGGGAATTAAAATACCAATAAATAATCTTAGCTAAGGCACAATTGATTTCTTTTATTTTATATAATATTTAACTTATTTACTTGAAATTTTCTTTTATTCCTGAATACTTAATTAAAACAGAACCCTGACAAATAGAAATATATATATATCAGTCATATGTTAAAACATAATATTTCTATATAAATAATTGACAGGTTATTCTTTGCATATTATTCTTAATACAAGTAGAGGTCTGTATTGTTTTATTGGATCTAACAGTTACCTTTCTCAAGTGAAAACCTTGCAAAACTAAAATGACTCACGCATTGCTTCTATATATGTACTTTTCTTTGAATTTGATGTCATCCTCTCTTATGAGTGTATTACGTTGAGATTACATGACGTCATAATTTCTGTTAAAAGTTTTGCTGCAGCTACTTTGTGATACCTTTCTTCGAATATGTCGTTACCTATAGTTCTTCCAAAAAATTAGTAAACTTCTTGGGCATGTCTGATATTAGTCCTAAGCTAAAAAAACTCGAAATTGAAGTTTCTTCTTTCATAATTATTAAAAACAGCATCTGAAGAAGAGAAATAACAAATATTAGTCTTAAAGCTAAATCACGTATGTCATTTCAAATAATTTAAAGATAACTTATTTGAAATTAAAGTTTCTTTATCCATGTTGATTCAAAAGAGTACCCGAAAAAGAGAAATATTAAATGATTGTCTTAAGCAAAATCACAAATGTCGTTTTCAAATTAATTATAAATAACTTACTTGAAATTTCTTCCTCCATATTGATTAAAAAAAGTTCCTGAAAAAGGAAAATATTAAATATTAGTAATTTTGTTCAAATGATTCATAATTTACTTACTTGAAATTAAAGTTAGTCTTAAGCTAAATCATGAATGTCATACAAATAAGTTATAAATTACTTACTCGAAATTTAAGCTTTTTTCTTCCATGGTGATTCAAAAGAGTACCTGAAAAAAAGAGAAACACCAAATATTAGTCTTAAACTAAATCATAATTGTTTTTTCAGAAAAAATTATAAATAGCTTACTTAAAATTGAAGTTTTTTCTTCCACTTTGATCCAAAATAGTACCTAAAAAGACGAATATTAAATATTATTCCTTAACTATAACACAATTGTATTTTTCTTTAAATACATTGTTTCCTAAACGTTTAAGTTTCTTCCTTCATGTTCTCGCAAAATTCAACCTAAAAACTTAAATTATCAGACATCAAATCTAAGCTAAATCAATTTTTTTCAACAGTTTGACATAACTTACTTGACTTTGAATTTTTCTTCCTCCAGGTTGACTGTAAAGAGAACCTGAAAATAAAAATATCAATCATTATTTGAAATAATGATTTCATTTGAATTTTATTTGAAATTGTCTTTTGTTCCTGCATATTGAATTAAAACAGAACCTGACAAAGAAAAATAAAAAAGTATTAGTCATGTGTTAAAATATTTTTTTTTTCTGTATAAATAATAGACAGATTATACTTGGCTCGTTATTTTTAAGACATGAATGTGACCATATTGTTTCACTTGGATTTAACAATTACCTCTCTCAACTGGGAACATTACAAAACTAAAATGGTCCACACATTGCTCCTATATATGTACTTTTCTTTGAACGTGACGTCATCCTCTTTTATGAGTATTATGTTTTGATTACATGACATCATATATTTCTGTAAAAGTGTTGATGTAATTACTTTGTGATACCTTTTTTTGAATGACTTGACCCAGTCTAAATGCGTGGACGTTCAGGCTTATTGGAGATAAAAGAAAATTTGTCCCCTTGTTAGGGTGTAACTGTTTGATTTGATTAAAATTGGTTAAATTTTATCTGCATTCTGGTCTGTTTTGGCTAGGAAGCTATGGATGCATTTTTCAAGCAGAGTGAAAAAACGACATTTACGTTTTTTTCGACCGGAAAAACGGTTTCATGATTCTTTTAGTCTTTTGGTTTGAGAAGATCATAAACGTTTGAAGTCCTATAAATCTTTTTGGTCTGGGTGATCGAAATTACTGTCCTGGCCAATTGGATAGAATTTTTTTGGCCTATTTTCAGTTGAGCCAAGTTTGTTCAAATTTTTTTTGTGCCTTTGGATTGCTTTGACACAGGAACATTAGAGACAAGTTTTAAGCTGTTTGAAAAAAGGGTTTTGGCCCTTTTTATGTCCTATTTTCAAGCAAACCAGAACTTTTTTCAACTTTTTAGGGCATTGGAGTCCCGTTGCTTAGGGACTTGCGGATTTAAGTTTCAAGCTGTCTGAAGCTGTCTCCTTTTTTGGGCCCCATTTATTGGGGGGGGGAGGATCTTAACCTGAAAATTTTGTTTTCCCCTTGGCCCGGACTTATAGATGTAGATTTCAAGCTGTTCGAAAAAAAAAAGTTTTCAGTCTGTCCTTGGGCTCATTTGTGGGAAAGCCAATATATTTTCTTTTCTTTTTTTGCAATGGGATCCCGTGTTCCCGAGGGCTTATGGAGAAAAGAAGAAAAAAACAGGGGTACTTTTAGGGGTGCCTTTACCCTAAATTTTCTAGGTTGTTGTCTTGTTGACCCATGGACTTATGGTAATACGTTTCAAGCCATTTGGGGGAAATACTTCTTTAGACTCAGATATCCTGGAAGCTATTTTTTCTGCATTGTTCACATTTTTGGGCAAAGCAGTATTTTTTTTTCGGTTCCTTCTCACAACAATCCTATCTAACAACAGCTCGAAATCAACAGAGTCAAAAGCTTGCTTAAAATCAATAAAAAATAGTTAAAGGAGTTGAGCCGCTCTCGAATAGATTGTTTAAAACATCAAGAAGATAATGCGCTGTATGACTAGTAGAATGTGATTTTCGGAATCCAAATTGCGAGTCACATAAAAACCCAAGAGAGTTAAGTTAGGAATACAGTTTCTTATGAATAACCTTTTCAAATATTTTTGAAAACAGTGGCAGAATCGATATAGGTCTCCAGTTTGACATTTCTCTTTTGTCGCTACCTTTATGCAAAGGTATAATTTTTGCTTGTTTTAAAGCATCTGGGAACTGGCCTTTTTCCATAGGTAGGTTCACCAAGTATAGAAGATTAGACAAAAGGTAAGCGATGATTACCTTAAATGCCTTAAGGCTAAGACTGTCAATTCCTGCTGAATCCGACTTGGTTGTTTTCGGTTCGTCCTCGAGATCAAACCGAATGCACTTTACGAATTTCATGGAACGACCTTCCCTATGTTCATCAATAAACAGCTCGCTTTGATAAACAAAACCTTTTTGGCACCCTAACCCTCTTCCCTCTCCTTGCTTAGGCTAAAACTCTTCTTAGCCTAAGGAAGATTTTAAAAGTTTCAAGCCAATCGGGGAGCCAAGTCAACCGTAAAATAAATCTGTAAGGAACAGGTAAATTGCACAATTAAGGGCCCTTAATCATGAAACTACGTGGATCATCTCGATCCAGGAGTCATACCTAGTAGATATTTCCGCTGTTCTGAAAGTCGTTCCCATGTTAAACTTTTCGTTTGATGACAATGATACCTGTTGGGATAAAAAGGCCTTAGGGGGCTTTTTACCCTCTGATCAGTTTGGTCCTTAAAAAGAACACTAGAACTTCTTAAGTGTTAGAGTCTGGAGTCTCTAATAAGTTCTAAATTTTCTTCTTAAATCTAGAGTATTTTAAGTAAATGCTTGTGTGATGACTTTCAATTGATTTTAGTCAAATTTTATCATTCAGTTTTCTCCCTTACTAATAAGATTTGGTACTCTTAGGTTTTTCAGCTATTTCAAAATGTCTCCTGCTGGACTTGCTTTGGTGGCATTCGTAATTTGGGCCATATGCAAAATATTGAATGTAACCAGTGCTTCAAAACCCGCTCAAATATATGGTGGAGACAAAAAGTTTGTCCAGCATGTCTCATGTCATGTTCCAGATCTGATCTTACCGTAATTTTGTTCTTTATTATTTTTATTCGTACTTTTGATTTTTTGGCTGACTGCATAATTCTTATGTTGGTATCAACCAAAGCTTTATTAAAGATTTAATCAAAGTTAAACTTGGATATTTTAAACAGGATTCTAGATCAAACCCTTTTTCAGATTTCACTTAAAGCATATATCAAGTACGTGCAAACTGACTATCTAATGATCAAAGAAGGGGCTTAAAAAGGCTTATATTTTCTTTTTTGAAAGAGTCCGCTGATTTTTGGATTAAAATCAAGTTGGTGGACTGTGATGAAAAAGTTGAGCCAATTGGGAAAAAGCCAAAATATATAGTCTAAGTAAGAGGCAAAGCTGGCATAAGCCTTTTTCAAAATTGTATAAAAATGATTCATTTTACTTGTTGATAGATAGTCTATCATCCATCCTAGGGCAAAACTAAGGCTGATAGGCACGGAGTAAAGATAATTCAAATAGTCCGTCAGTTCTGTTAGCCATTTGAAGGAAATTGGAAACCCCAAATAAAATGTTTTCTAAAATTTTTGACTGAGCATGTTCACAGAGCTTGCAGGCAATTGGGCAACTGAGATTGTTCATATTATATTGGCTTTGCCTACTGGTAAAGTCCTCTGGGATTGCAATGGGGGTGACCGAGAGTTTTTGGTTGACTCATGACAAAGAGTGTCCACTGGACTTGTATGTAAAAGGGGGGACTGAATTCGCTTGGACTCACAGACGAACAAGCGACTTAAGCCTAGTAGGGCCCATCTGCCTAGAGTTTCAGGTTGGCTACCGAGTAGAATATTTAGCTATGTGACAGCAAAGATGTCATTTTTATGAGGGTGTATGTGTACCTTGCTAAAAAAAAAAAAAAAAAAAAAATGAGAATGTTGTTTTAGGAGCAGAAAAGTCATTATACACCCTGCAGAGATAGGTTTATTTATAGATTTACTATACAGATAGACTATCTGATTTATGGATAGATTTACTTACATGGTTCTTGATAGTCTTTCATCAGCCGTGGTATTGGTAATGTATACTGTTTAAAGCTTAAGCCAAAAAATTGTTATTTAATAATAAAAAAATTATTTAGTGGTCAACAAAAATAATTTGTAGAGTAACTTAACATAATAGAGCTATTGTAGCAGAATATAATTTATATTTTTTATATTCCCTTAATGCTTAATCTAAGGTAATAATGAGCAATCAAACTCAGTCACAAAGCCACGGGAATATTTGCATGATTTAGATGATTTTAAATTGAAAATCAAGTATTTTCAGTAGGCATCAAGACATGGCCAATTTTTAGAAAAAAGCCAAGACAGCTAGTCCGAGTAATTGAGAGGCAAAAATGTTTAAATGGCACGGGTAAATGGCGGGAGTAAGTATGACTATCTTATTGGACAAGTACTTGTGTGTTAGTTTTTGTAAAGGCACGCCTGCCTAGAGTCTCAGGCAGGTTGACCAAAAATTTTAAATTGACATAGGACCATTAGATTGCCTGGAATGAGAGGCAAACAAGGCACGTCCGCCTATGGTCTTGGTAAGGATGACCAAGAATTTAGAATTGACACAGGACCGTTAATTTGCTTGGAATGACAGGCAAACAAGCGTTTAAAGCCTAATAGTGAGGGGCCCCAACTACCTAAAGTGTCAGGCAGGCAAGTGACCCAATTTATACACTCAGACATTTGCACTAACAAAAACTTAATTCAATATTAGTTGGATCAACAAGTTGCCGGGAATCGCAAGGGAAATAGGCGTCCAAAACCTGAAAGGGATGTCTGCTTAGACTTTTGATTGACGCTAGATTAAAAAAAACACTCCCCCTTATTTTTGTGAATTGACCTCACTGCTCGAGATCAATAACAAATAAACCATAATATAAGCTTCAGAAATATAGTCCGTATGGGGAATTTCTGAAGTTAGTCTTCAATCCTAACACAAGAAGAACAACGTAATTTCTGATATGTCTAGAAAATAATAATAAAATATACATTTGAAAACAGAGAAAAGAGCCACTTTTACCATCATAAGAAAATCTTGTTTTTTTTTATATGATAGAAGCAAAGTGTGATAAACTCAATTGAATGTGTTCAAAAGATTCTATGTATTCTGAAGATTTTTAGTATTTGCTATCCACTACACTACTTAACAAGAAAAGTAAGTTGCGATTTAGTTGAAATCAATCACGTCAATTTACGAAAATGTGGAGGGGGTGGGGGCAAAATTTATTATTAAAAATCTAGGGAAGTTATTTTTTTAATTTGAGCAATGAAAATACTCGAAAACAGGTATTTTCAAAGCTCTTTGAAGGAGGCAAATTCCCCCCCCCCCCAATTGCCGCTCATGGATGAAATTTTGAAAGTAGCGCCTCAATTCAAAAAGTGTGCAATAGTCGTTGCGTCGTGGAAGATAATCTTAGATGCATTTTGAATGACAGCTGATGTTACATATAGGCTATTAATCATTGCTGACATACAACGTGGCGGAGAATACGAACGTTAAATCGCGCGAATTATTGAGAAATAATGTTAAATTGTTTTTATTTGACACATTAAAATAGCTTTTATCATATCAATCATGCTTTTGATGGTCTTGATTCCATCCCTTTTTGCAATTTCTAATATCATTTTTGTGCTGCGTGTATGTCTTAGATCAGCCTTTTATTGCTCAGCTGTGTTCAGCAAAATTTAATTTTTAGTGATAGTACTTATTAGGGAATTCTTGGGGGGGAGGTTATTTCTTATGTGTATGTTAATGAATATTGAGTTGCCAATACTGAGTTGAGTTGCCAATACTGAGTTGAGTTACCAATACTGATTTAAGTTGCCAATACTGATGCCAATATTGAGTTGCCAATTCTGATTTTAGCTGAAACTCTTTGTTGCTTATTCTCTTGTCCCAATATTCATGTATAAGGTAAGATAAGATTTTATTGCAAGAGCCCATGAGCCATAGCAACACACAAAATACAACTGTGAACAAAACACGAAGAACAAAATACAACTTTGAAAACTACAAACTAAGAAAAAAACAACAATAAGAATAGGTTAACCGACAACAGCCATAATAAAATTCAACTCCTACGAACTTAAAAAAAATTTCCCTCGAACATAATTCCCTATGTTTAAGCCCTGTACAAGGAAACTTACACAACTATTTAATAGCAAACGTGTTCCTCTGTGTTTTTCTCTGTTGCTGTTTTTATTTACTCCTCCGTATTTTCTGATATTATTTTCAGTATTTTTGTTTCCTGAATTTGTTCCTTTGCTCTGTCCTTCCTGTGTCACATCGTTCTCATGCTCCCCTGTTTTTGCTTCACTTATTTCCTGTGTTTGACGTATTTATTGTTAGGCTCTTACTTTTGTTAGGCGTTGAATGTGACAAAATGTCACACCAACAGTTAGCTATTTTGTTGTGAAAAGTACAGTTTACCACTGATGCGTAGTTCATCCTGTTTCTCTCAGACCTCCGCTCAACAGTTGAGATTTCAGCTTTCGAAAAACAAGCTTTTCAAATGTATATATACGTTTTAAAATTTTTCTGATGAATGAACTCAATGCAGTAGAGCGCTGGGTCTGTGTCTTGCTTAGGGTGGGGAATTTTTTAGGCTAATGTTAATTAGAAAAAAACATACAGATACAGCAACTATAGTTACTTATTATTGCTTGATTTAGTTCTATTCTTTATTTTTTTTATAGTTTAAAGATGTTTAATGATTGGTTTTATTTCTAAAATTGTCGTAAATTTGATGATTTTGATTTTTGTTTAAGTTAGTATAAATTAAAAATTTACACGTTTTTTTTTCTTTAGGTATGTTCCTACTCGGCTGTGGGGCTTTAGTGGCCACATTCAGTCTGTTTTATACAGTTTGATTGGACATATTAAGTGTCCTTGGCCTACTGGTAATAGGGTTATCTTGAACCTGTCTGATGGCGCAACTTTAACGTATGACCTCTTTGTACCGCTGGATCTCCATCCTCAAGGTTTGTTCTTACGAGTTTTTATTTATTTTCTTTCGCTATGTACCATTAGAATTGTGAGTTCTGTCATTACTATGATTAGTTATTGCCTGAAAGATGTATAAAAACTCTAGCATATACTGTAGAAAGAAAGAATGAAAGTCGAAAGAAGGAAACAGTAAAAGAAATAATGAAAATAACGGTCCCAGGCTTAAATACCAAATTAAAAGGAAAAGAAGGAGAAAATTAACTTTTTTTTGATTAGAATAAGTGAGGTGAAATGAAATAAGAAATAAACAAAAAATTGCAGAAGAAAAGAAAATGAAGAGAGAAAACCATAAAAGAAGTAAAAAAGCAAAAATTTCAACCTTAAACAGCAAACTGAAAAAAAAGATAGAAAAAACTAGCTATTATTAATGAGGAAAAATAAAATACACCCCCCCCCCCCCCCCCCCCCCGGGGGGGGGGGGCTGCTTGTCTCCAAAGGTTTCTTTACCCCTCTGGATTTTTTAAAATCCTTTCATGCTAATACTATATACTTTTATAGTAAGTTTTAATGCTATAATTTCATATTAACACCATTTATAACATAACATTGCATTATTAGAATCAACAGTAAAAGGGAGAATAGGTGTATTCAATTAATTTGGTGCTTCGGACAGTACCTCTTGTCCAGTGGCGTAGGTTCGTCAAAATCCTGGGGGGGGGGGGGGTAAATTTTGAGCCAATTTTCCCAAATCAAGTGAAAATGACAGTGAAAACTAGAAACTAATATATATAGTACCATAAAGGTAAATATATGCTAAGGAGCTTGAATTATGCTGGCTCTGATAAGATGTTTTATCAAGATTTTTTAGACACTAAATTTAAGCTGGAGGGGGGGGGGGGTAAACTGGGGTTTGGGGGCCGAGGTACGTTAGAGGCAGTTGCCCCCCTGCCTCTTGGCAAATTACGCCCCTGCTCTTGTCCTTCCGTATACCAGGCTGTTAATTTTTAATCCCCTAGTGAAAAAACATTCATTTTCCTTTTACCTGGTAAGAAAGATAGAATTTTCAAATATATTGAATACATGTTGAATTCTGCTACTGGCAGCTTTGGAACTTTTTCCATACCTGTTCCCCGATATATCTTTCTTGAATTTTCACTGAATCTAAGTCTTACTGTCTTTATGACAAATAAAACTATGTCTTTGAGTGCCAGCAACTAGTACTTTACCCTATTCAAAACACCTTGTATGTTGGCGATTAAAGTCCTTATTATCTGGGAAAATAATTGAAGGAAACACTGAAAACACAAAACAGAGAGTTTACAGATAGTAAATAGAAAATAGTATAGACGAACTCCAGAATTGAATCAACCCCGGTAAGCCAAAATAAATAGCCTTAAATCTGGTAAATATTACTAGTTAGATAATAGAATGTCGGAGAACGATTTGTTGTAAAGGAATTACGAGCTACTTCCGCTTATCAGTAGGAAGAATAGTAAATGAATGTGAAAGATTTGGAGGGAATTCCATCGATTAGGCTGATTAAAAGATTTGTCCACGCTTCAGCGTTTATACGTATGTTATAGGCTCATTTATTATGTTACTTTATGATATACATTTATAAGAACCATGGTAAAATGATGAGAGGAAAAAATCAGTTTTGTCGCTTAGAAAAAAACAACTAACACCATCAAGAATTTATCAGCTTTAATGAATTTTGAAATATTCACGTACTTGCCAATGAACGGAATTTTTTTGTAAAATTCGATATTTTTTTTATTTTCTCCATAATATCCTAATTTGATGGTTTTAACCAGCTTGTCAAGGCGGTTTTATAAATATCAGCACAAACCATTTTTCCCTTTTCTCTCACAATGCACATCTTTTGTCATCACATCCTTACGCATCTTTCTATCTGCTACCACTGTATAGATAATATAACACTTCAGCAGATTTACATCAAACCTAATCAAGCTGTTGATGGTAATGAAGGGTAGGTGAGGAGTCACCTTTGTCAATAAAAACTATCAGCAACTAACCTCCCTCTCACGCCAACCATTTCCCCAAACACAACCAATAAAAATTTTGAGATAGCCATTTTGTTCAACTTAGTTGAAAGTTCTGGAAATTATGTCTTTGAGGATGACGAACCCCCCATACCCCTTAGGGCAAGGGTTGTAAGTTGTGCCCTAGGGACATATAAGGTTTTTCTAGATAGCGTTGTCGCAGAAGCTTCAAAATGGGCTCATTCCATTGGAAATTGAATGGGCTAGTGCCCTTTTTAATAGTTGAAAGTGATTGGAGGGCAACTAGCCCCAAACACATCTAATACAAATTTTGAGATAGCCATTTTATTCAACGTAGTTCAACTACTCTGGAAATTAGGTCTTTGAGGATAACACCCCCCCCCCCACAGCCCTAAGGGCAAGGGCTGCATGTTATGCCCTGGGTGTATATAAGGTTTTTATAGAAAGGGTTGTTGTAGAAACTTCAAAAAGGGCTTACTCGATTGGAAATTGAAAGGGCTAGTGCCCTTTTTAATAGTGGAAAGTGATTGGAGGGCAACTAACGCCCCTCTCACGCCCACCATTTCTCCAAACATCCTATCAAAATTTAGAGATAGTCATTTTTTTCAACTTAGTTGAAAGTCCTGGAAATTAGGTCTTTGAGGATGACAACGTCGAAGAAATAGGAAGTTTGGGGTCCACCACCTAACTTCTCTTTTATTTGAAGCAATATATCCAAACTAGCCGTGCAATACACATGCTTGGTGAATGGCAGCTCCCCTCTTATTACAAAAGCTTTATAAGTATCAAATAAAATATATATTTCCTGTACAGAGGCTTTTAAATATTTTAAGGTGACTTAAAACATTTTAAATGTTTGGTATCAGCATAAAAACTAGATTTTCTTATGTATGTATTGTTGCCAAACATCGGGTTTAGAGTTTTGGTTACTATTGGAAACGGGCCGCTCTTTCCTTGCAGTTTGTTGCCACGAAAGTGCGCGTGATAATGTTTTGATTCGTATTTATCCAAACTTTCTAAGCCAGAGTGGCTGAATGAACATTTTTTGTTATCAATTGTAGATTAGTTCTGCTCTGTGATGGATAATTAACATTCGCAATGCTGACATACTCTCAACGAAGCTTTTTTGTTTAATATAATGTTTGCTTCAAACTTTCTATCCAAACTATTAAAGACCAGTCCCAGTACAAAGCCACTCAAGGTCAACATAGAACAAAGCTGTTTCAAGTTTCTTAGCTATATTTAACTCGAGGGAAAGTAAGCACTGCTTCTATTGCTTCCAGGCACGGCTTCGCCTAATGCGCTACCACAAGATCAAAAATTGAGGAGCATTAAAAAAAAACAAAAAATGTTTAGTGTAGAAGAAGTAGGTTTACACTAATATGTTGTATTATATATGATTATATACTATATAAACATATTATATATGAAAATTATACATAATGTTATACATTAAATATTTATTGTATTATTTATACCAATATGTTATATTTTAACCAATTTGTTGTATTAATAATTATGGTGATTAAAAATAGATGACCGAAATTTTTTTCGAGAGAGATTTGGTAGAGTCAGTAATCTAGTTTCAAATGTTACGTGGTGTAGAACCTGGCAATTCTAGAGCAGCTTATCCCTTTTGGACTATCTGCAATAACAACAAAATTCTTAATTCATTTTTATCAGTATGACTTCATTAAATGTTCTTTTGTGCACCCCTTTGACTTAATCTAATTTCATTAGTTTTTGGCCAAATACTTCAGGATTTTCATGTATCCCAATGCGTTTTTTTCACATGGTCCACCATTTTTTTTTTCACAACAACGGCAGAACTGTTTTTTGCACAAACTTTTGAAAAGCTCGACATGTTGGAAATGAATAAAAAATTGAGCTTTAAAACCAAATAAACCAAGTCGTTTTGCACAGTGCTTTCATAGCAACATTAAATGGAGTTGGATTGATAATATAATGTAAGATTTCCCTTCTTATTCTGGAGGAGAATCATGCAGTTATACCGGGAAGATCCTGTAAAATTTGTTAGAGCTGATTTATACACGTCTTGAAAGTATAAAAAGTCGTGGGGTTCTGAATTTTAAAAATACAGCTTCATGGTAAAGTACCTTCAATATTGTTTCACAAAAATGCTGTAATGCTTACTAACAGCTCACCACACTACCAAGTCGCCTGAGGTCAACACACCTGCCCACGCTCTTCCTCCATCCTAATCTATTCTAAGCCTCTCTCTTTACACCCTCCTAGGAAGTTCCCATTTGCCTTAAATCTTTCTTTACGACATCCTCCCAACCCAACCGCGGACGACCTGCTTTCCGTTTAGCTCTAGACGGTTGGCCGAATAGTACAATCTTCGGCAATCCGTCATCCTTCATCCGCAGAACGTGCCCTAGACATCTCAACCTTTCTTTCATTATAGCCCTAGAAAGAGGAATTGAACCACACTTTTCGTATCGGCCTACTGTCTGAAATACGGTCAGTCAGTCGTGTACCAAGAACGTGGTACACGTGGGCAATTTCTCTGGAAACATCTAGCAAATCTTCATTCGTTTTTTGGAGCGCCCATGCTTCCGAGCCATATTTGACCACAGTCATCACTGTAGCTTCCAGTATTCTAGTCTTAGTTCGTCGATATTAATGGTATAGAGAAATTAAAGAATTGAGAAATGTATTTAAAGCAAAAGGGCTATAACGCAAATAAAACAAAAATTAAATGTGCTCAAAGACAAAATAAAGCACCAAAAGGTTCTTTTCTCTTAAAAATAAAGGTCTGTTGACAATTACTCCTTTCTGTTTAATTATGTGTGGATTTGTGTGATTCAAAATGGAAGCAGGTTTCTACCCTTTCATAAATTTCCGCTTAAAATCCAGAACTGTCATCGATTAAAATCGATGACAGGGGCATCGAAAATGGGTCAAATTGGCATTACGATCAGTACACATAAAAGATGTTTGTGTATGTTATCACATTCTGCAAAAATGCCCCTGCTGCTAATAAACCTTATAAATTTTAAAGTGAAGTCCTTTAATATTGCCAAAAGACCTAGAAGGAAGAAATACGAATTATTTTTTGCGAAAAATTAAATTAGCTCAAATCGAAAGACGCAATTGTAAGAGAATAGTACAATATAGCTATAGTCTATCAGGTGTTCCTAGTTGGAGAAAGATTTGAAATATAGGGTTTGACCAGTTCTTTTCTTGGTAAAATACAAAAATATTGTTCTTTGACAGAATTTTCGGTGATGGCATGAATTAATTTGTAGGTTTTTCCTTTGAACTTTATGAAAGTAATTTGTGACGTTAGGCACATATGTAGGATTGAATGAAAGTTAGCTCAGAAATATAAAATCATGATTCCTTCTTTAAAAAAATTGAACTAAGTTTGGTCTGGTAGATATGTGTCCGCATAAAAGAAGTCTACATAATTGTAGCCTATTGTAGTCAGGGCCGGATAAAGGGCAATTTGAGTTATTGAGCCCTATCGGACCCCGCATTTGAAGGGCCCCGCGTTACCATCAAAATGAACAAAACAAAAATCGATATTGAAAGCAGATTGCTCTTAACAATAACGGATAATAATGACAGAAAAATATTAGTTGACAAAATGGAAGCTTTGCAATATATTTTTCCTTCAGAATTTTTCGAAAATTGGTTAAAATGTTCAACTTCTCATCAGATAATGTAGAGCAATAGCATTTCCAAACTTGTTTATTACTCTCAGAATATTCTTAATAGTTCCAGTAAGCGTTGCTTCTGGAGAGATGTCATTTTCCAGGTTAAAACTAATAAAAAACTAACTGAGATCGACAATGAATCAGGATAGATTAAGTGCTACTAACAACTCACCACAGCATCACAACAGAAGTGACATAATATGTTCACCATAATCTAGAAACCCTAAATCCTATTGATAAAGTTACCAAGCAGAAAGTTTGGCCTAGCTTTTTTTTTTATTTCGACAAAATTTTGATTTTTTTTAAAGAATTCCATTTTTATATTCGTCATTCCTCTTCATTGTTTTGTTTCTAGAATCGTTAAAAATTCTGAATGTTAGAGCCCATCAGAGCTGGTGGATAGACTCGCTCGATAGTGGTGGATAAACTCTAAAGAGATTTTCGGGTCGGAAATTCTTACTGAAATTTATTAAGTGATGCATCGTATATGGATTAATTGGCCTATGTTAATTAATTTACAGTGCACACAATTAATGAAGATACTCTTAGTCGTGCCATCTATAGACTCATTGCCCATGGCCTGTGATGGGGAGGCAAGATGCACATACTATTTAAGCACTAACTCATAAACAAGAAAAGAAAAAAAGAAAGAGTTTTCTAATCTAGATTTCTTGTCTAACCCTTCAGTCCCTTTTTTTAGGCCTAATGTTGTTTTCTCGTATGCAACTTTTTCCTTTGAATACCTATCTGAAAAAAAAGTAGTAGCTATACATTCTTACCAGCTTATAAACAGGAAGCAGGGAAGGGGGAGAGAGAGCCAGAATCTACAAAAATTCGTTTCGCATTTCTTTTTTTCCCGAGAAGAATGATCACAGATGCGCGTTTATTTGTTTATTTTTATTCCCTAGGGTTTATCGTATCAAACCGATGGTCCTAGGCGGGATTTGTTCTTAAACATGCACGTAGTCCATACGAAAGAAACGGTTGATATAGACAGTTGAGTCATTTGAGGCTTGATGAAATTGAATATAATGGTGTGGAATTATGCCTCAGCTATTATGATGGAGGGTCAGTCGATGTTTTTTGGGTAAGAGGAAGTGTGCCTGAAGACTAAAAAAGCAGATTTTCGTCCGAAATCTTTTAAACTGTTCATACGTCATCAGATAAAAGCAAAAGAAGGTTTGGGGGGGGGGGGTTAACCACCATCATTCCTGAATTTTGACTAAGTGTTCAAAATGGAGGCTATGTGGCGATAGGTCTCTTGTTGCCGAAACAAATTTTTTATGTCAAACGGTTCGTGGTAACTAATCAAACAGTTCGTGGTAACGAACTGTAAGTAAGGAGCGACCCGGCTCAATGGTAACCGAAACTCTAAAAAACGGAATTTTGATACCAATAGATACATCAAAAGAATCAGATTTTAATTCTGATTTCAAATATATAAGTTTCATCAAGTTTAATCTTACCTATCAAAAGTTACGCGCCTGAGAAAATTTGGCTGATTTTCGAAAAAAGGGGGAAAGACCCCCTAAAAGTTATAGAACCTTAATGAAAATCACTCCATCATTCAGCGTATCAGAGAACCCTACTGTAGAGTTTTCAAGCTCCTATCTATAAAAATGTGGAATTTTCCATTTTTTGCCAGAAGAAAGATCACGGATGCGTGTTTATTTGTTTGTTTTTTTTTGTTTTTTTTTTTGTTTTTTTTTTCTTTTTCCCAGGGGTGATCGTATCGACCCAGTGGTCCTAGAATATCGTGGGAGGGCTCATTGGAACGGAAATTAAAAGTTCTAGTGCCCTTTTTAAGTGACCAAAAAAAAATGGAGGGCAACTAGGCCCCCTCCCACGCTCATTTTTTTCCCAAAGTCACCCGATCAAAATTTTGAGATAGCCATTTTGTTCAGCATGGTCGAAAATATTATAACTATGTCTTTTAGGATGACTTAATCCCTCGAAGCCCCCAGGAGGAGGGCTGAAAGTTATGAACTTTACCGAATGTAACCGAATGTAACATCTAGTATTGGTTATTGGGACCCGGCTCAATGGTAACCGAAACTCTAGAAAACGGTATTTTGATACAAATAGATACATCAAAAGAATTGGATGTTAATGCTGATTTCAAATATATAAGTTTTATCAAGTTTAATCCTACCCATCAAAAGTTGAGCGCCTGAGGAAATTTGGCTGATTTTCGAAAAAAGGGGGAAAGACCCCCTAAAAGTTATAGAACCTTAATGAAAATCACACCATCATATTCCGCGTTTCAGAGAACCCTACTGTAAAGGTTTCAAGCTCCTATCTACAAAAATGTGGAATTTTGCATTTTTTGCCAGAAGAAAGATCACGGGTGCGTGTTTATTTTTATTTTATTTTTTCCCCAGGGGTGATCGTATCGACCCAGTGGTCCTAGAATATCGAAACAAATTCCTGCGTACATGCCTGGGGTTGGGGGTTATGTAGGAGGATCTTTCCATGAAGGAAGTTTTCATGGGGGAAGGGACATTGCTATGAAGGGGACGCCGGACTTCCCAGCATTATTTTAAAAAAGATCAGAAATTAAATATAAAAAAACAAGTTTTTCAACTGCAACAGCAGCAACATCAAAACTTTAAACAAACAGAAAATATTACATATATGATTGGGCTCACCCCCTAGTAAATACCTCACTCTTTAAGCCAGAGATTTTTTAGTACTTTCATAAGAGCTATTTATTCTAATTAACGGCCTTTGTGATTAAGCGGTCATTTTTAAAGAATTGGATCAAAATTCGAACTTTCGTTTAAAGAGCAAGGTATTGACTAGGGGGCGAACCCTCTAATATACGTATTAAAAATATATGAATATAGAAGTTCGTTACGTAAGTTAATTCGTAAGTTACGCATATTTATTACTAATAAAAACGTTCGTAAATAAAATGAAACAAGTGTCGAGAAAGCCATTTAACCAAATAAAAGTAAATTAATATGAAAATTTTGTTTTAATTATTCATGTATTGTGAGCCAAGATCAAAACATGCATTTATTCAAAAACTTTCAAAAATTAAATAAAAAAAAACTAATTTTTTTAACTGAAAGTAAGGAGCGACATTAAAACTTAAAACGAACAGAAATTATTCCGTATATGAAAGGGGCTTTCCCCTCCTCAACGCCTCGCTCTTTACGCTAAAGTTTTTATTGTTTTAAAAAATAAAGTTGTGAGAAAGAGTCAAACTTTAGCGTAAAGATCGAGGCGTTGAGGAGGGGACAGCCCCTTTCATATACGGAATAATTTCTGTTCGTTTTAAGTTTTAATGTCGCTCCTTACTTTCAGTTAAAAAAACTTGTTTTTTTTATTTAATTGTAAGGAGCGAATCGGGCCAATAGTATCCGAGACTATAAAGAGAGAGAGAGACCGAGGGAAGCTGTTTCTTATCTTGTGCTTCAGTCCTCTTTTTTAGGACTAATGTTAGTTTTGTAATTTTAGGTGACATAACACTGGCTGTATGTCCTGGAATATGTAATTCCAGTGAAAGTGTCTATATACGTACATTTGTTCACTTTGCACAAAGAAAGGGCTATCGTTGTACTGTTTTAAATCATGTTGGAGCTCTTAAAGACGTAAAAGTTACTTCCCCAAGGATTTTCGCTTATGGTAAGTCTTCTGAATTAGTTATTTTTCTTCTGGTGATATGAAAAAGGGTTTAAGGTTGTTGATGTAAGTACTATTAACCTGTAAATTTTAGCATTTCTTATGCTCAAAAATATAACCGTCAAGGCCGTTTCCAGGGGACCGGGTTTGAACTCGCTCACCCCAAAATTTTGTCTGACCTGTAAGAAATTAACAAAAATGAATATAAACACATTTCTGATGCGTTTTGTAAAAATTTAGTTTTTTAAAACACCCCTCCCCCAATAATTAATGGTTATGCTCTGGTGACTGCTTTAGTTTTTTCATTCTTTTTTCCCTCTCTTTTGTTCTTCCATCTCCTATTTCTTCCAAATTAAAAATTTAGATTAAATCTTCTTTTTTCCGGGGGGGGGGCTATAAACTAAGTTTATAGTCCATAGTTTAAAAACTAATACGCATTAAGAACACCTTCTTCTTTACTGTCTGTTTTCAAACATTTCTAAAGTTTTACACTTACTTTTAAAAATACCCTGAAAATTAAGTAGCCATAGTTATACTTGAAAATTCCAATGTAATTTATTCTTTTGTAAAGTTGATTCCATGGAAGTTGGTTTAAAATTTACTTCACTTCATCTAAATAAACCTTTATAATTATTATTCGAAGATTTCAATATGTTTTATTATTCGGTTTTGTAAATAAGGGATTTCTTCAATATAGGAAAAGATCATTCTTAATAGCTGCGTTTTTTTTCCGAGTTCCGTGTTTCATGGTTCATGTTCCAAGTTTCATGTTCTAGCCCAAAAACGCAGTTTTTGTCGCTTTCGTGTTCTCTGTCCATGTTCCTGGTTGAACGTCTAAAACCGCATTTTAGGAAAAGTGGCAAAATATTCAAAACTGTGGAAACATGTGGAAAAATTCTGAGCTTTTTACTTGCCTGTTTTCTTGTACACATATGTTTCACCTTGGCCTCTATTCAAAAACGCATATTCAGCAGGATCTATGTCCATTTTCTTCCCTTCCATCTTATCCTTTCTTTTGTCATCTACAGATAACTTTTTTCTATCTGGATAGGGACCAATCGAACACGCAACACGCACAAAGAGCAAGTTCCAAGTTTGAGGAAACAGACAGTCGAACAGGCAACATGATGTTTCGTGTTTCGCAAAAAAAACGAAGTTTTGTTAAAACATGCTGTTACGTGTTTTGTCGAGAACGCAAAAATGGCAAAACACGATTAAACCACGGAACCAACCACGCAAAAAAAACGCCACTAATGCTTTAATAACAATTATACAAATTTATTGAGGTGTCACATTTGGAACAATTTTTAACCAGTCCTCCTTACATAAAAGAGTAAATAGTGATGCTATTTTCGAGTTTTCGGAGTACTCCCTCTTTAAGGTGGCAATTTACTAACCAATACAGCTGTGGCGCTAGGTGATTGATAATTAATAAATCTACAATCCAAACTAAGGAATTCCATAAATATTTCACAAAAATAGCTCTCTATAGAGTTTTTCACTGTGAACTCCAATTTGCTGCAGCAAAATTATAGACGATCGAAGGAAATACGGGTCTAGGATTCAAATGTGTACTATTCAATCAGGGAGGCCTAGTGTTGGTTCAAAAAAACGAATCGTCTCTATGAAAAGTTTACAAAAATAGGACTTTTCACTGTTGACTCTACTAGCCAAATGGTATGGGTAAGTTATAAGGGTGTAAACGGTAGTTAAGGTCGAGAAAAATCACCAATGCCATCTGGGGTTTAGTGTTTTAATATGGCAAAATTAGTGTAGTAATGAATGTCTAATTTCAGTTTCTGGAAAAATACTATTGCGAAGTTTGAAGAAAAACGTGAAATACTAGATGCCGTTGGTGATTTTTTCAACACCAGTGGCAGTCCTCGCTCTTATCAGTTACCCCTCCTCTTTGCTATTAGCTTGAGGGATATAAAAATAAATCATTTTAATAACAATCTAACTATTTAATATACGATCCTATCAGAAGCCGAATCGATTAGCTCCAGTTTTTCATATTTCACTTCGTCTTTGTTTCAGTACAAAGACGGTACAGTCAGTACATTATCACTACAATAAGTGCATCATCTATACAATAAAATGAATGATAATTATTACATTATCATTTCCTTTGCCGTTCAAACCCAAACTCTAAATAAGCTTTTCAAGGCCGTGAACTAGATGCACTTTTTCCTTTAGATCTAATAAGCTTAAACAACCCGACGGCCTAATAGGCTGCAGCCTAGCTGCCTCATGCCTAAAGAGCCTACTGCTTTCTAACTGTAGATATTTTTAAAAGACCTGTAATTAGAGATAAATAAAGTCGATCTGAAGTTGTTTATTTGACACAAGTAACCTCAGTCTGGGATCCCTTTTCCTTACTTATATATTTCGATAAAAATGTGCTCAAAATACAGGGTCATTTGCAAACGGTTCAGCAAGGGGTTAAAGGTCATTAGCCTAGGTTTAAACTAGGTCATAATCCTGCCCCAAGCTATATAAAAATTTTTTAGACAATGTCAAGGCTTTGACTTGTCGTTACAAAAGAATTATGAGTTTGCAGATAAAGAAAAAGAAAGGATTAATCTCGAGAGAAAACAAAACAGGAAAATGCAATTAATGCAAAAAAAAAAAAAAAAAAATAACACACACATCACTGTCTTGTTTTATAAATTACTACCTTAGTATATAGGTCGGAAGAAGATAATTGATCTTATAGATATATCTTTCCTGGACTCTGCTCACAAGTGTCTCTTGTCCAAATCAACGAGTATATTTTGGCGGCATCAGACAAATGTTTATATGCGACGGCCGGATCCTGGGGATCAGGTAGTGCTCCACAGGAAGAAGGTCCAGGTTAAGGGTTATCCTGCATCGATTGGTGAACCCTTTGAAACCCCTAAAGGTCATTTCGCAATAACACTCACTAATACCGAGATTTAGTTTGTGCTAATTTGAGCCAATCAGGATTTCGCAGCTAATCATAAAATTCTATGAAAAATCTCATTGGCTCAAATTAGCCTAGATGAATCTCAGTATTAATGAAATATCCTTGTGAATGGGCCTATAATACCATTTTGTCGCTTTCATAATTATTGACTTCAGTGCATTAAAAGCAACAAGGTGAATTGCAATGAACGCCAAAATACGTATTAATTACTATTAGCCCCCCATCTCTCTTTCTTTCTTTTTCCCACTTTGCCTCTTTCGACTGTCCCCTTTTCTTTTATCTTAATTCGATAGCCTAAAGCTATTTTTGATTTTAGGCTGTCCAAAAGATTATGCAGCCATGATTGAAGACGTCCATGCAACCTATCCTGAAACTAGTATCATATGTATTGGTTTCAGTCTTGGTGGAAATATTGTCACCAAATACGCTGGAGATAGCACTTTCCACAAAACGGACAAGATTTTGGGATGTGTTTCCATATGCCAAGGCTATGATGCCGGGACGTAAGTATTCCGAAAATTGTTCACTTTTGAAAGGACAGGTATTTTTACGGTTTAATGATTGTAAGTTTTTGTTTTCTAATATATTTGTTTTGTCGTTTTCTTTATGTATGCTTATGTCTCTGTTTCGTCTCTCTCTCTCTCTCTCTCTCTCTCTCTCTCTCTCTCTCTCTCTCTGTCGATCGCTGTGCTATTCTTTATCTTCCCTCAATTTACTTATCTCTGGAGTCTATTGTTGAAAGCCCCAGTTCTTTGAGACCTTAAAAACTTAAAGACTGAAAGAGAAAAATGTTTTTCTTTTTAATTTAGGTATTTCGTTTTTAGTAGTTGCTTATATTCTAATTAAGTACCGGTTTAAGAAAAAATTACAGATATATGTACAATGATTGCCCTCTTAATAAGATAGATTATTTTTATAAATGATTTTTCGATCTATGTCCTATTTTGACCCATTTAGTTGAAATATATTTTTTACAAGCTGGAAATTACCAATGGCAGAGAAAGCTTAATTATTTTCAGTAAAACACGAGTGCAGGATGGCAAAGCTCAGAAGGGAAGAAGTTACGTTAAATTCCATTTGGTAATGAATCCACTGCTACTAAATATTCTAAATCATAAATATATGTTCAGAGTAATTTTCAAATTCGAGTAATCAAAACTTAATAACTCAAAGTCAAATAATCAAAACTCGGTATTGCAATAATTCAAACTCAGATTATTAAATTCAATAGTTTTTTTTTTTTATAAACTTTATTGTTGCTAAATTTTCAAAATAACTCTAAAACAATTTTCAAAATAATACAAACTTTTTTAAAATGGAGGAGAAGCTGAAAGTTAGATATACCAGCTCTGTAGCCTTTTCCTCTACTCGGTTTTCACTAATATTTTGTTTAAAGTGCAGGCAAGCCTGTCTATTTTAATCAAAATGGTCCAGTTACCCAAAGTGGTATTTATCTTTGCTTTACAGCTAGTTCACACCCGGTAAAAACATTTTCTTTTAGCTAAATTTGAATAATTGTTTCATACTTTGGGTGATAATTTTGGATAATACCGGCAACCCTGTTTAGATCTTTCATTTAAGAGGGTTAACGAAAAGTAATAATGAAAATCAAGGTCTTAATTGTAAATTACAATAGCCAAAAAATAGTTAAAATTTTTTTGCGGTTTTTATGCAAATGATGCCACCTAGGTTAGATGCTAAAATCAAGTTTAGGCGATTGCGAAAGCTCTTGTTTATGTAAAATATACGTAGTTAATAATAAAATAATAATATTTATTTTAAAATATTGGCTGAAGGACTCCAGACGAAGTATTGATTTTATTTTGTTAAGTTTGTCCAGTTTTTAATAAAAGTTTCTTATATTCAAGTGCAATGGATTATCTGCTTCAGTGGTCAAACTTCAGACGGGTTTACCTCTTCATGATGACCGAAAGAATGAAGAGAGTGATCATGGCTCACCAAGCACAAGTTCTTTGTGATGACACAAAAACCAAGTTTTTATTGTCAGAAAGGCTCATTTTCTCATCTGCTACCCTCCCTGAGCTGGACGAAGCGTATACAAGGTAAAGTCAACTGACAAAAATATCATCCCAAAGATGTTTCGTTTTCAAAAAAATATTCAATACTGCAATCGTTAGCCAGTTCACTGCAATCATTAGTCAGTTTAATCGATAGTCAGTACACTGCAATCGTTAGCCAGTTCACTGCAATCGTTAACCAGTTCACTGTATTCATTAGCCAGTTTAATCTATAGCCAGTACACTGCAATCGTTAGCCATTTCACTTCAATTGTTAGCCAGTTCAATTGTTATCCAGTGCAATTGTTAGCCGGTTCACTGCAATCGTTAGCCAGTACGTTCAGTGCTGCAATCGTTAGCCTGCGCCCTTGATTTTCTCAGTTCGGAATTTCCGTTTTGTCTCTCAGATCCAGAAGTGGCGTCCGGTTGCAAATTACTGTTAGAGTCAATTTGTGTCATAAAGTGTTGTTAAAACGTCGTGTTCCGTTTCTTTTATCCGAATCGCCCGTGAATTGTAGCTATCGGGCTTGAAAACTGCAAACACGTTAAAATTCCGTCATTGTGCCAGGTCGTTTTTCTCTAAACACCGGAAAAATAAGAGAATCATCAGTAGTAAATAGTCTAAAATACGGATAAGTGCAGGTGGCTGAAAACCTTCGGTTAAGAATTTTTTACCATGGTGAGCTCAATTGTGCACTTACATTTCGATCGGCCACCTTTTCACGACTCAATGTTAAAATGACGCCAAGAAATATATAGTTTTTTGTGCAAAATTGCATTTTACTTAGTGCTATTAAGATGAATAAAGGAATATAGTTTTCAACCTCTCAAAATACCTCAAAATAGACCTCTCAAACTGCTCTATATGATGCTCCATTGCCCTGCTAACGTCAGGGGGGAAAGGACATATAAATGCTACCGAAGCTAAAATGTGATCTTCAATTTTTACGAAAGTACTGAAATCCTCTGTTCGAAGAGTTCGGCGCTCTTTTTCGAAATCCTCATACATTTTCGTCGTCATTACTTTGAAGTTTCGCATGAAGTTTAGCATGCTAAAGTTCTTAGCATGCTAAGCGTCATACTTTGAAGTTTAGCATGGATAATAGTTACTATTCCTGAATCAGTGTCATATGGTCACTTCCTTACATTTAAAAATTTGTTAGAAACGTATTTTTGTAATTTTCGATGTGCTGTTGTTCGGTGGTTACTAGGTTATAATGATTGATGCAACTATAATATGTGCTTCTCAAATATGCACTTATCTTGATGCCAGATACGTTTCTTAAAAGAAGCCTTTAAGTGCTTTTGGCTTGAAAATGTTTAATTGCTTAGATTTTTTCCTGATATAACTTTATTGTCAAGTTTTAAATACAATCAAATTTATTCTAACACTCGTACTCTTGTGTACCTTTTTCTCCATAAAAAAAACACCAACAATTTCATACAAAGAGAAAAAACTTTAAACAAAGGTAGTTAAATTTCTCTATTGGCCAGTCTTCATAATTTTTCTTTCATTTTTCTGCAACATTTTCACACATAAAAGCTTCAAAATATAATTTTGCAAAAAGCCCTAGGTGTTAGGCGAAAAAAGTAAAAACACCAATAGGGTGAAAATGAAATTGTATTCTTTGAATTGTTTAAGTGGAAAAACTGAGACTTATGAAAGGATTTCTGTATTTCTCTGAAAAACACATTTGAGCCCTCGAATCTAACAGATGAGACTGACAATCATGGTGTTGAAGATATCTGGTTGATAATCAAGAATACCCACCATGATGCCGCCAAGGCAAATCTTGGATATAAGAAAAGAAAGAAGGAGGAATGGATATTCGAAACCTGGAAATTCATTGAACGGCGCAAGGAAACGAATAGAGATATCCTAAATGCGTCAAGGCCTGAAGATATTGGCCGTCTGAAGCTTCGCTATAAAGAAGAGGATAAAGCTGTCGAAAAGAGTGCAAGAAGAGATAAGCGAAACCAGGTAGAAGAGAGAGCGGCACTTGCGGAAGAGGTTGCGAAGAAAGGTGAATCCAGGGTGGTTTGCCGACTAACCAATAAGATAGTTGGAAAAAAGTGAACCGCTCATCACTTGTTAAAGATAAAAACGGGAACATAATTTCAGATCCCCAGAAAATATACGAATGATGGGCATCCCATTTTGAAAATATACCTAATCCCCCCTTCATGACCGATAGATTGTACCTGACATCCCGTTTTTACAAATTGACGTAAGTGCTCATCCTCCCAGCACTGTAGAGGTAGAAGCAGCTGTCAAAAACCTTCAAATGGCCGTGGATCGGGAGTTGACGGGATAACAGAAGAGATGCTAAAGACAGCCCCTCGAGCACGCTTAAATTTATGGACTGCTCTCCTAGTTACAGTTTTGAGCATGGATAAGGTCCCACGTAATTGGACTAGAGGTATTGTAGTCAAACTATTTAAGAAGGGAGATGCTTTTAACTGTGACAACTGGAAGGGGATCAACCTGACTTCAGTGCCAAGTAAACTCTTGGCCACGGTTATACTGCAGAGTTTGAGAGCAGCCCTTGACTCACATCTAAAGGAAGAACAACAGGGTTTTTCGGCCTGGTAGATCATGTTCTGGTCTTATTTTTATCTTCAGACTTATGGTGGAACAGTCAAGAGAATGGAATAAAAAGCTATATCTGCTCTTCATTGATTTTGAACAAGTGTTCGACTCCATCGTCGCGATATTCTATGGAAGATTTTGAAGGTATGGAGTACCTAATAAACTAGTCCGAATAATAATGGCCGTCTACGAAGAGAGTGAATGTTGGTGTCCGAACGGAAAATGGGGATACACGATTCTTCAAGATTCTCTCTGGGGTGGAACAAGGATGTATGTTATCCTCGTTCCTATTCGTCCTAGCAATGGGTTATGTCCTACGGCAAGCATCAGGCTATGGTGTAAAAGTCAGTGGCCAGCAGCTCACAGACTGGAACTTCGCAGACGACGTAATACTTCTAAAAGAGGTGATGCAACGTTTGCAACTACTACTTGACACCATAGCGGACAAGGCTGAGAAGGTGGGGCTAATAGTAAACGTTGGTAAATCGAAGAGCATGGCCACATCCAACTCCCCTTTGATCCTTAAATGCAACGGAAAAACAACCGAACAAGTCCATGAGTTTAAATATCTTGGAAGTTGGATCGAATATGATAGTCAACGAGATAAAAAGGAGAAATGGACAAGTAAAATCGGCATTCAACATACTGAAACCAGTATGGAGAGGCAAAAAATACTCTTTGCGCCTAAAGCTCCGTCTGTTGAATAGCAACATCTTGTCCATTCTCCTTTATGCAAATGAATGCTGGAAGCTGAAGGTCCAGCTGGAAAAACGGTATTCTACCATTTGAAAATGTCTGCTTCAGAAGAATTCTTAGCATTTCGTGGCAGAACAGGGTCACGAACGTAATGGTCCTCAGACGAACAGGTCAACGGCCAATCACTGATCTCCTGAAGTAGAGAAGCTGGACCTATCATGGTCATGTCCTCAGAATGCCAGCAGACCGTCTTCCGAATGCTGCCTACAAATGAGACCTGCGGAGTACTGAGCTGTCGTTACAGCCACAGTGGGAGGATGTCACGGCTGCTGCTCCGCTCCGAGACGTCTGGCGAGGCTTCGTTGATGCCCTATGTGCCCCACCTGGCCCTGGAGGAACTAAGGTCTAAGGTAAGGTAAGATTAAGTGGAAACGTAGATAGTCACACGTCAATGAAACAACGACAGTGACAGTTCACTTAGAAACAACAACGTAGACATTCACAGTCAGTAAAAAAGACCTCTTTGTGCAGTTATGTGGTTTTGGTAGTAGCGGGTGCCAAAAAAAGAAACATGGATGAATAAGAAAAAAATAGGCTAATAACATTTGGCATCAAACACCTCGATAAAGTGTAGCTTTCATTTCAAGGTGTAATTGTCTTCGGGAATCAACAGTCGTTAAGGTTTGAATTTGTACAGACAAAAAGCATTATCAATCTAACTAATTAGTTCTGATTAATTGTTTTCACTGTTCAACGTGACGAAAATACGAGACTGCCTTAAAACTTCGTAATTTTGTAATAACCCTAAAGAAAATCTTATAAAACTGTGGTTTTCAGGTATAAATAGACCTAAGATGGTTTCAGGGGGGGGGGTAAATTGTTTTAATACTTATGTCCTTGGTACTTTATATCTGGTTTCAATTTTCACAGTCTTCACCCACATACAAATAAGAGTTCAAATAGGGATAAATCCTGTTAATAGACAGTGAAAAAACAATGATAAAAATTCTGGATATTTCGATCACTTACAGAGCAACCGTCATCAGCAGATAAACTATTTTTTAGTTTATCTGCTGATGATGGTTGCTCTATATGTGACCGAAATATCCAAAATTTTCAACTTTGTTTTATATTGTCTAATAAAATGATTTATCCCTATTTGAACTGTTATTTGTGCGTCATGGAAAGGCAGTGTCTCCGAAAATACCTAAATCTTCAACTACAATTTCACACAGATGTAAAACACTTTAAAATGACAATCAAGTTTACTCTATTGCCCAGGCTTCACATTATTTTTCTTTTGTGTCTTGGAATTTTCACACACAAAAACTTCAAAATACTATTTTGCAAAAGCACTTGGTGCTAGAAATTTTTAGAATTCCCATTTTTTCCTATTTTTATAAGATAAATGTGTGTCTACGTTTCCACTTAATCAATTCAAAACAATATAATTTCATTTTCACTGTAATTGGTGTTCAAACTGTTTTTCTAGTAGAAAAAAAGTTTTAATACCAATTGCAATGTTTTGAAATGATTAAGTGGAAATGTAGACGCTCATATTTATCCTAAAAATAGGAAAAACTGGGAATTGAATTTTAATGAAACATGGTCTCCACATTAAAAACTATGTGCAGTAATGGAACTGCACCGGTCTCCATGTGCAGTTATGCAATTTTTGGTAGTAATGGGTGCCAAATACAAAAAGAAAAGAAACATGGATAAATAATCAGCCAAAAGCAAGCTAAAAACATATAGTATCAAATAGCTTGATAAGGTGTAGCTTTCGTTTGACGGTATAATTGTCTTTAGGAATCAACAGGTCGTCGAAATTCGAATTTTTACGGACTTTTACTGACGAAAAGTGTTGCCAATTAACTAATTAATTTTGTTTTTTATTTTCACGGTTCAAACTGGCAATAATGTCCTTAAATCTGGTATGTCCTTAGTATTTTAAATCTGGTTTCAGTTTTTAAATTGGCAACTTAAATTGATTATGTCAATTTGTTTAGTTGACATGATATTACTCTTGTTTGGCAAACAAAGTCAAGCTGGTAAGAATTAGGGAAAAAATGGTAAAAGTATAATAATAAAACTGTATGGAACTTCTTGAGAAGGTTATATTCTGCTTATAAAAAGCAGAATATAACCTTTATGAAGGTTATATGTCGTGTATACGTAAATGTTATTTTCTTGTAGACGTGTTCATGGCTTTGACTCGGTAAGCGCCTTGTATACATCTAGCAGCTGTATTACGTACCTGAATGGAATTCGAGTTCCCATGGTTTTTATCAACTCTTTGGACGACCCTATTGTTCCTGAACCCTTACTAGAGCCAGTAAAAAAATTCGTTGGTATGTTGTTTGTATAATATGTATGTTATTATTTTTTTTATGTTTATCTTTTTATTGTTTTATATGTTTAAACTTTCTATGTTTGAAATTCAACGGACAGAGTCCGTTGATTTTTGTTTTAAAATTAGCTTGGTGAAAATAATGAAAAAATTGAGAGCCATATATAATTAGAGTAAATCCAAGACAGATAGTCTCAATAAGAGGCAAAGCCGGCATATCCCTTTTGAACTATACAAAAATGATTTCATTTCACTTGTTGATAGATAGTCTTATGATCCATCCTAGGGCAGAACTAGTGTAGATAGGCATGGAGTAAGGGTAATTTAAATGAGCTTTGCCTACTGACGGACAATGTCCACTGGACTTGTATGCAAAACGGAGGACTCAGGCGACTTTATCAACTTCAGTCGATACAGTTGATGTTTTTATCAACTCTTCGAACGACACCATTGTTCCTGAACCCTTACTGAAGCCAGTCAAGAAAAGTGTTTTGCATGTTTTTCTTCTTTTCTTTTTCTCACAATTTTTTGGCTCTTTCGATTTTTGGATCCTCCTGTGTGTGCAAATGCATAAAACTAAACTAATAGCTAAACTAAGGCTATTAGTTTAATGATTAAACTAATAGCCGAGACTTGCTCGTCTTCCTGTGGATGTGAAATACAGTAGTGAAAATTGAAAATGCTGATTCAGTTTTATGTGAAAGTTAAGTGAAACAAAGAAGGTGAACTGGGTTGGCACCTCTTATTCCCCCCGGAAAATCCACCCTGACAATGACCCTCGGGAAAATTTTCCCCAAATTCAAAATAGTGCTGCTAAAGGGAAATTAAGACATATAAAAAGAACGAAGAAAGTGTATATTTGTACGTAAGCTATTATGAAGGAAGGGTGGTGGATCATTTTGTAGGAGGGGGGGGGGCAGATGTCTCAAAGAATGTATTTTAATGCCAAAACATCCTAACTCTCGTTGAGCCTTAAGTTAAATGTAGAATTAGTGTTAGGGAGGGGGGGGGGGGGTAAAAATTGTTATCTAATCCCTCTTGATTTTCGACCATATATCTGGTCTACGCCTTTATTATGAAAGTGAAAAGTAACATTCAACCCTTAAACGGGTGGAATTTATTCCATATAGGAGGGAGACTGCCCCCTCCTGAATTCCCCTCGTGGTTGTAGAAACTTCGGAGGATACTCATCCGATCTCAAACTGAGAATTTTAATGCCTTTTTTTAAAAGTCAAAAGCGGTTGGAGAGCAAAGAGCCCCTATTGAAAATTGAAGGTTTTTGTGTCGTTTATTTTTCCAGTAGCCGAAAGCTACTGGAAAGTAATCAGCCTCTCTGTCGGTTCATTTTCTGCTATCCAGCCCTCCTCTAACACTTATAATATCGAACCAAATTTTGAGATATTTGTTTTGTTGAAAAACTTCGAAATATCTAATAATTTTGGCTTTAGGGTTAATATCACTCCTATAGCCCCAATGTTAAACTTTATCTTAGCCTGCTACGAACTTAACCCCCAAGAAACACATGGAAAAATTAATTAAAACCAAATTACAATGTAAAAATAAATGTTATACGACATTCTACGCCATATATTCTGACTACATTTTGGAATTGGTTGCATATTCCAATATTTTTCTTTTCTTCAGTATTTTTTTTTTTTTTATACTTTCTCTATGGATGTTCAATTTTGTATGTAGGGGAGTCATTCCGGCGGGGATAGGCCTAAAACCCCCCTTTATAAACTGCAAAATTCACGTTTGAGATAGAACTATTTCATTTCAAAAAATAATGTAGCTGAAATTTTTTATTGCGAGTAAACTAAATATACCCTAATTTTAATTTTGACAGTTAAATGTGATTAGATAAATTAATGTTTTTAAAAAAAAAAATTAATTTCCATTTAATGTTTTAAAAATTAATCTTTGTTCCTAAGTTCCAAACTTCAGAGTCCAAAATTCAAACATTACTTGTACTTGCTCTTTTCGAGCCGAAACAAGTTAAGATTTCCTGAACTGGATGGCAAGTACATTAACAAGTTTTGATAATTTCGCACGAACATTGACACATGGAGCCCACTTAAAATAGCGTAGCTTAGTGTCTAGTAATAAAAGATCTTTGGTGTTTTAATAAACTTAATAGAAAATCTAGCTCAAAATTTTCGGCGATATATTGTACTTACTGTTGTATCATGGGTTAGAATCTCATCAAACTTTTCGCCCTAGAGCCTTGTGAACACAAACGGTGATTGCTCAAACCTATAAGACTTCATATCTAGGAAATAGCATGAAATAATCTTGACGTTTAGCTGGAGTTCCTGATGATAAAAAAAATACAATTAATAAAAATTAGTAAAAAATAAAAAATTATAGGCTTGTCTTCTTTAGTTGTAAAATATATACAGAACAGTATTTCCAGGATGTTCGAACGAAGGTGTCCAACAATTTTGCCGGAAATGTCGATTCGTGGTAGGTGAAAAATCAAAAACTGATTGACGAATTTCCCGGGGGAGGGGACCAGGAGGGGGGAGGGGAGGTGTAATACCAATAAATGATAATAATTGATGTGTTGATAGAATTTGAATGAATCCTCAGAATCTTTTCAGCCTTTGATTTTGAGTATCTATGTCTTTTTTTCTTTTTTTTTAATTTTTAAGTGAAGTCTTGTTGTATTTACCTTGCTATGGATTCCAGAGTATTTACTTTTTGTCTTGCTTTGAGGTATGTGTTCTCTCTAAAACAAGCAATTTTGTAACAAGTTTGCAGCTTTAGATTCCACTAAAAGACCCAAGTACTTATATTGTGGCAATAACTAGTCTCCGATATATCCATTCACCGAGCCAGAATTATGATTTTTTAGTTACTTTTTCTTTGGGATTCCCAACCTCTATGTGGGTCGGACCTCTATATGGACCTCTATGGTCGGACTATGTGGGTCGGAGGTGAAGAATAAAATACGAAAGCATTACAATTTTTGATATGGATCCAAGCAGCAAAGTAGTTTTCGATAAAACAGTTTGTGGTGCCATACTTGTTTGAAGTACCCTTCTAGGATGGCCACCAGTCTTTCTAATAGTTTAGTCTCTTGTATGAATGCACCTGATAAATCTTCGCTTGAAAAAGTGAGTGGGGGTTTTGGGGTGTGGTGCCATACTTGTTTGAAGTACCCCTCTAGGATGGCCACCAGTCTTTCTAATAGTTTAGTCTCTTGTATGAATGCACCTGATAAATCTTCGCTTGAAAAAGTAAGTAGGGGGTTTTGGGGTGTGGTGCCATACTTGTTTGAAGTACCCTTCTAG
>JAQQPU010004576.1:0-15388 GCA_029168905.1 Artemia sp. Kazakhstan ARC1039
TCTTTCGAATGATGGGGGGAGCCATCTACATTGAATCCATTGGCAATGTTTTCAAAAGTATATCCACAATATGATTCTGCCTTGTTCCAATTAATATATCAATAAATTGAGTATAAGCATTTGAATCACATTTTAAAAGTTTCATACAATAGTCCAATGGGGGAGAATCAGTTTTCATTATATTGTCAAGTGTTTCCTGAGAGAATATCCTGCGTTGAAGAGATAACTCGAGAAAATCATCATCCAAAATCAAATGTTTTTCCATAAACACTAGATTTGATCTAATTCTCTCTTTCTCAAATTTATTCATTTTTCAGTCCTTTCACTCTGACTGCTGACTCTAGACTGAGCCTGATTCGTTAGCCCTAACCAGAAAAGAAAGAAAACATTTTCGATTTCGAAACAATTTTATTGAATAATTACAACAACAACATCAATAATACAGATATATGTACAAATAGCGATACTGTTTATTGTCTTCGATATGTTTCACTAATGCACTTAAAGCACATTGAAGTCTATTCACATGTGCTATATCAACTTTTGCGGCGAAACATAATTGATCTTCCATTTTAAATTTGCTCAAGGATATCACATATCTTGCATATACTGCATCCCATTCCAGACAAAGCCGCGATCCTTTCGTAATTTCTACCGCAATGTTTGGTGCTCTTGTATTATTATCATCAACTCCACTATCAACTTCTAATAGTGTAAACATTCCACTCATCACCATCACAAATATATATCCAAATGAGTAAAGTCAAACTGTTCTTCTTCTCACTCCTTTGAATTCTATTCACAGACTAATAAAACTATAGCAAAAATCCTTTCCTTATATTCCCTCCGCCGCTAATATGTAAACAAGCCCTCTGATTGGCTGAGAAGGAAACACGTGAACTAACTGTCTCCGGGAAACTCATAACATTTGGCTCGAGCGTGCCCAAAACAACAACAAATGCTGTTTCCTATTTCTGGACACCATGACATTCGCCTCGAGCATGTACATGACCAAAACAACAACAAATACTATTTCTGGATCATAACATTCGCTGAGAGCGTGCACTTACAAAAACAACAACAACATTGACCTTGACAATTGCCTCGGAAACAACAACAACATCGACCTTTGGAAATTTAGGTCATTGACCCCATTAACCATGTGTTCTCCCTAGGGAGGCTATGCCCTTATTTGGTGTACTGACAGAGTTAGACTAAATTGTAGATGGCAGCAGGGGTGAGTTGTGGGGCTGGTACCCCCCTTTCTACTAATATCCTCTGAATATATAATCCTTAGAATATAATATCCTCTGAGAAAAACGCCTTGAAAGAAAATGAAATCTCAAAAAGTATTATGTAATAACCCCGCATGTATGTCCTCCAGAGTTAACAGCTGGTATCCCCAACGGGCTTGAAGAGACATGTGACGTGAGCATGTGTCATCCGTAAACATCCCCTATTACGTAAGAACTAAAGAAAGGGAAAAAAAGGTCTTGAAAGAAAAAAAACGCCTTGAAAGAGAAAAACCCTGAACGTCTCGATGAAAAAACGTCTTGAAAGAAAATGAAATCTAAAAAAGTATTACGTAACAATGATGTTGTGCGCTACCATTACGTACTCCCAACCGTTCGCTGTCATTATTTAACACCCACGTGTGTGCTGTCATTACTTAACATCCACGTGTGTGCTGTCATTAAGTAACACCCGTGTGTGTGCCGTCATGAAGTTATTCCCGATAATTCTGCTAAGTCACGTAGGATTACGTCCACATGAAAGCATTTAGATCCATTTTTGTATTTAACTCAGTTTCTGTGACTTGAATTTTTTAAAATAAGACAAAAAACTATAAATACGGAGTCGCTATGAACCTAAATGATGTTTGGAATATACTATCCCCAGTCTTTCCTGTTTTAAATTTGGTTTAATATGGAGAAAATGTTGTAATCTACTCAGTAAGGTGTCAGGCACAGCTCGACAGCCTAATTGTAAGCCATTGAAAGGTATTCCCATTACTGCTGAATAGATAAGTCAACACTGGTGAGTCTTATTTAGCAGGATCACTTTTCTTTGGTAGACATTCATAGCAAGAAAATGTTAAGCAATAGAAGCACTAATATCAACAATCTTATTAATCTCCCTTTGTTTTTAATATTTATTCATACTCTGTTCAATATTATTATGCGTTATGCTGTTCATATTTTGTTTTTGTATCAGTCTGTATTTTATTCAAATCAATTGTTGACTATGACCAGTGTCAGATAATTAAGATTTGAGTAACGATAGTGGAACAGCGGATGTAGTTTATACAGGGTCTTATCAAAACTAAATTGCGGTTCAGCAGAAATTCATCGCGGAAATCGGTCCAAGCAAACCATATTGGGTCCTCTTGCATCCAAGACTAAAAAAATGACCCATGAATGGTTTTCTCTGAAATTCTGTAGTCTATCTACCAAACTTCTTTATCGAATACAAAAGCGATATAGTGTGGAAGTTATCATCACCATAAATTCGCATTTGTCAATAGGATTCTGTTGACAAAGGTTATAATGATATTTCTTGTTTTTTTTTTCCATCAAACCTTATGATTTTATCCAGGATCACCAAAACTACAACTGATGCCAGTACATATCCTTTACAGACAAATCCCTCAGTCAACGATGCTTAAAATTAGGGTAATGTCCCTGCAACTTAACTTTCATAAAAAGCACCTTATCTTGTAACTTTTGAAACTAGTTCTTAATCCCTTTTTCGTCACCTGAAAGGCTATCAATAACTTTAAGGGGAAAAGGGTCCGTTCCCTAATGCACCTAGGAGTCAAACATATCTAAAATTGTAAAGGGAATTTCTTTTCTTTCCCAAGATAATGCTTTTGAAAAGTATTAAGGATAAGTTATGGCTGACTGGCTGCCGTAAACCCATGAGAGAAATGTTTTCTGGGATATATAGTACAAGAAAAGTTTCTTTTATGCTCGATGAAAAGTGAAGAGAAAGTAGGATTGTGGAAAGCAATTCAGTGAACAAAGAGATAATGTAAATAGATTATTTGAATCTTGTTATTTTTCCGAACGCTTAAAAGTGTTCTTATCTGGTTTTAAGTACCGATGCCCAAAGCCCTAAATGCTGGTAAAAATGTTTCTCTGTATCCATATGAATCAATTTCTATCACATTTTCATTTATAGCAGTCACTGCTACTTAACAGTTTGGGATAACGAATTGTGATCAAGGAGCATTCGTGCTAATAGTGCTCACAATTGACTTTTTGTGGTAATTAATTAAAACAAAATTCCGAAAAATAAGTTTTTCAAAGAAAAGTAAAGGCCATTCTAAACTTATGCTCAGCAGATACAAATACCTGTTAAAATTCAAACTCAAAACGACCAGAAATTATTATTAAAGAATAAATGAAACCAAAAACGAACAGAAATTAAATAAACAATCATAGCAAAAAACATACAACACGTAATAATATAAATGAATAAATAGATCTTAGTAATGCTTAGATTGAATATGAAAATCAAGCTTAAACCAAAAAATTATTTTGCTTTTGAAATATAAATGAAACTTAAAATGAAAAGAAATTAAATAAACAATAAATTCAAACAAACATACAATAGATAATAATGTAAACGAATAAACAAATCTTAAAACGAGTGAAACTTAAATTGAATATGCAAATCAAGCTGAAACGAACAAAAATCACTGCAAACAAGAGTTTGGGTATCGCCTCCTTCTCTCACTGTAAACGTCTAAAACCTACTGCGTCATTAGCGCTCTACTTAAAACCAATTTTATTACAAATATTTACTTTTGTTCTTAATATTGAAAATAAACTTAAAATTATAGTAAAATTTTGAACTGATTAGCTTTCAGCAATTAATATCATTATACATCAAATATTCAGTTTTATTTATTAGTTCTTTCTAAAGTTGTTCAAGACAATTATAGTTTCACTACAAACAAGAGTTTGGATATTACCCCCTTCCTTAACTGTAAATAAAAACCGAAAGCCTACTGCGTCGTTGGCGCTTAAGTGAAAACGAATTATATTACAAATATTTTCTTTTCCAGTTCTTACAGCATTGAAAATAAAAATAAAATTACAGTGAAATAAATTCTTGAACTGCTGGATTCTTTCAACTATTAATATCATTATACATCAAATATTCAATTTGATGTTGTTTATACTTTCCAAGACTGTTCAAGACGCATATAGTTCTTAGTACCGCGGTTATGTTGTTGTGTTATTTTATGTCTCCGTTTAATGTTTTTTTTTTCAGTTATTCGCTAGTATCCGTCGATGGCTGTTCAAATTTTTGGATTTTTTGCAAATTGCGGATATTGGTGAATGACTCACTTTTATGGTTGTTAGGTATTTGGTTTTAATTCTTATAATTTTTGGCTTTTATTGGATTTTATTCATCTTTTAATTTTTTTTTTACATTCGCATTCACTTTCCGTGTTTTATTTTGTCGGTTTTCGCATCGGCACTCTCATTGAATATATTTTTTCGTTTCCGCTGAAAAAGAGAGGCGTTTGTCTCCTCTAAATATTCGGTTTGTTGTGTTTTTTCAGTATTTTCATTTGGCCTTTAAAAGACCCATTTTTGCTCGTTTTTGTTTCTTAATGACAGCCCCTTTCATGTACAGAATAATTTGTGTTCGTTTTAAGTTTTAATGTCGCTCCTTACTTTCAGTTAAAAAAAACTTGTTTTTTTTATATGATGTAAACAATGGTAAAGTTCATAGCTTGAAGCCCTTCTTCCGTCGACTGTGGAGGATTAAGTTATACTCAAAGACGAAATTTCTTCCGTGGACTGTGGAGGATTAAGTCATAGTCAAAGACATAGTTAGTTATTAGATTTTTTGACTATGTTGAAGAAATCGGCTATCTCAAAATTTGGATTGGGTGACTTTGGGCAAAAATGAGCGTGGGAGGGGGCTGAGTTGCCCTCCAATTTCTTGGTCACTTAAAAAGGGCACTAGAAATTTTTACTTCCGTTTGAAGGATTCCTCTCATGATATTCTAGGACCACTGGGTCAATACAATCACCCCTGGAAAAAAATAAAATAAACACGCATCCGTGATCTTTCTTCTGGCAAAAGAACACTAAATTCCACATTTGGCAGATAGGAGCCTGTAACCCCAGCAGTAGGGTTCTTTGATACGCTGAATTTGATGGTGTTATTTTCTATAGCTTATAGTGGGTCTTTCCTCCTTTTTTCGAAAATAAAACAAATTTTCTCAGGCTCGTAACTTTTGATCGTGTTAGACTAAAATTGATGAATCAGCAAAGTTGATTTGAAATCAGCATAAAAATTTGATTGTTTTGATGTATCTATTGGATCAAAATTTAGTTTTTTAGGGTTTCTGTTACTATTGAGCCGGGTCACTCCTTACTTACAGTTCATTACCACAAACTGTTTGATCAAACTCCCTTAAGATCATTCTCTAAAAAAATAGTACAAGTAATAGTAATATAATAATTCTGATCACGTTAACGATCATATTCAACCCTAATAAACTAAATCATATAAGTAGCATGTATTTTCATCATCTCCCCAAACTAAGTCGAGACTCAAACCAAAAGAGCCATTACCTCCAACAACGGCTAGTGAAATTTTAATCAATATTTTTTTTTTTTTTTTGTTGGAACGACATAAACATACCTTTCATCAGAGTTTTCCCAGCTTCGGGTCAAATTCTCCATTTTTGCTGCTAATAGTTTTGATTCGAGATATTTTTCGAACATTTGTGTCAAATGATTAGCCTTTAGACATGCGTCAGTATCAGTCTTTTAGTTTCTTTTCTCAATGAATATTTTCTCTGTTTTTTTTGTGTGTTTTTTTTTTATTGGATGAGCTAGTGGTTGGTTTTCGCTAAAATAAGTCCCAAAGAAAATACTCCTTTATGTTGACTTTCCTTTTGTATATTTTCTTAATTGTGGTTCTACATTAAAGTAGGAGATTCATCTTTGCTGAAACTTCCTATAAGGAAGGAATCAGACGCAGTTTTCCTAGCTAAGGAGATCAGTGATCTGGATAAACTGCTTAGCTTTAAAATGCATGAACATGGTCCTTAGGGACGGAAGAGGGCCAATATGCGAATAAACTTTTTTCTGTCACTGTTATACAATTATTTCAGGAGGGGAGAATTCAATTTTTCTAAGAATAATCCTTTAAACCCCTCAAAGGAGGAGGGGAGGGGTAAAAATAATTACCGGATTACCCACCTTCAGTAGACCACCAGTATTGAAGTCTGCAAGAGCATTTCTATCCTTCAAGACTCCATGATTCAGTAGAACCAGAAAATATAAAGGTATGATAGATATCTTAATTTGAATATCATAAAGATATACTTTTGAAAAAAAAGTTAACATTAAACATATATGGTTAAAGTGATCATGCATTTATGTTAGAGCCACAATTGGTTAATAATAAGATAAATAAAAACCTTTCATAGACAGCACTAAAGCACTGCCCAAGTATAATTCATAGATATATATTTTTTTCACCAAGGCACTTAGTATAGAAGGAGTTGTCATAGCTTCGGAAGGAGCTCATTCGATTAGAAACTGAAAGTTCTAGCGTCCTTTTAAGAGTCAAAAGTGATTGGAGGGCAACCAGCCCCCCTCCCTCGCCCATCAATTCAACAAATGCATCCAATCAAAATTTTGAGACAGTCATTTTCTTAAGCAATGTTGAAAGGTTCACGAGGTATGTCTCTTGAGATGTCAACCCCCCCCCAGTCCTAGGGGCAATTGCTGTAAGCTATGCAATTTGCCCATTGTTCACATATAGTATTCGTTATTGAGG
Source organism: Artemia sp. Kazakhstan ARC1039 (assembly GCA_029168905.1). NCBI lineage: Eukaryota > Metazoa > Arthropoda > Branchiopoda > Anostraca > Artemiidae > Artemia > Artemia sp. Kazakhstan ARC1039. The sequence continues at coordinate 6,814 of JAQQPU010004576.1, forward strand.
AGGTGAATATGTTTGACCGTTAGTGTCCAATTAGACAAAAGTTATTCAGGTGAACCTTTCAGAAAATGTTGAGGAAGGTGCGGAACTAAATCGAAAACACGTTGTTTGCATACTGATTGTCAAAATTGCGTAACACAGAAATTACTGAGTTTATTAATTTGGAACTTCCAGTAAATGATAAGTGGAATGATCAATTGACCAAAAAGCCAATATTTCCACATTACTACTGCTACTGCTATTGCTACTACTGCTAGTACTACTACTACTGCTAGCCCTGCCACTACTTCTACACCAACTACTACTGCTACTAAAACCGCTACTCATACTGCTACCACTACTACCACTACAAATACTGCTTCTGTAGCAAATACTGCCACGCTGAGGGTATTCAAGTGAAAATTTGAGAAAATGTTGAGAGGAGAGATGAACTAAATCAGAACATGCTATGTATATCCAAATTGTCAAAGAGGCGTATCAGCAATACCTTTGAAACAACTTACCGTATCAAGCTGAAGCTTCCAGGGCATCATGAGAAGGATGTACAACTGGCTAAAAGGTAAGACTTGCATACTACTACTGATGTTAATACTACTGCTACTACTGTTACTATTACTACTACTACTACTACTACTACTACTACTACTACTACTACTACTACTACTACTACTACTACTACTTCTACTACCATGATACAAGTAATTTTAACACTAAGAATATAAAGGGGAAAATTTTAGAGAATGAAATAAGGAAATTTGAACTAAATCAAAACACACTATATACATGCAGATTGTTGAAAAGGCTTATCTCAGGCGATTAGGGCATTAAGTTAGAACTTTCAGGGAATATTTAAAGGGGGAGATTGATTAACCACGAAAAAATATTTGCACGCTACTATAACTACTAGTGCTACTACAACTACTACTACTACCCCCGTGACTACTACTACTACCACTACAACTACTACTTCTGTAGTCAGTGCTACCAAGGCTGAGGGTATTGAAATGAAAATTTGAGGAAATGTTGACTGGAAAGATTAACTAAATCAAAACGTAATATGTGCATGCAAATTGTCAAAAGGGGGTAACGGCATTATCTTTGGAACGGTTTACCGTACTAAGCTAAAATTCCAGGCCATCATGAGTGGAATGTTTAATTGAACAAAAGACAACATGTGCATACTACGGCCGTCGTTGGTATTGCTGCTACCACTGTTAATACTACTACTAATATAACACTACTACTGTTACTAGTGCTCCTACTACTAGCACTACGACTAAGATACAAGGTTTATTAAGAATTAGGGTATGAAGGTGAAAATTTGAGAGAATATAGAGCAAAAATTTGAACTAAATCAAAACACACTATGTGCATGCAGATTGTAAAAAAAACATTTCTCAAGAATGGATTAGGGAATTCAGTTGTAATTTTCAGGGAATTCTTAAAGGGGAAGAAAAAAGGCCCGCTACTACTACGCTACTACCACTGCTATTGCTACTATAACTACTCCAACTATTACTTCTATTGCGACTAGTAATAACGCAAAGAATATCAAGATTAAAATCTCAGTAACTGTTGTGGAGGATGTTGAACTAAATTGAAATAAACTACTGATATATATGTTATCAAAAGAGCAATATCATAGCAAAGTCTAGTTGTATTAAGTTGAAACTTCCAGGGCATAATGAGGGATATATTCAACTGACGAAAAGGCAACATGTTAAAACTACTGCTGCTACTAGTACTAGTGCTATTGCAGTTAACATCACTACTAGTCCTTCAACTAGTATTACTAGTACAGCTACTACTACTATTTTGACTACTATTACAACTATGACTCAGTGTATGAAGCGGAATTTTTCAGAGAGTATTGAGGGGGGGGGGAGTTAACTGAATCAAAAAGCACTGTCCGTTTTGCAGGTTGTCAAAAGGGAGTACCAGAAATATTTTAGACCTGGTGTGTGAAGCTGAAAGTTGCTGGGCTTGTTGTGGGGGATGTTGGATTAAAAAAGAGCACTGCTTCTACTGCCACTACGATTTCCCCTACTTCCAAGGCTAACACTAAATGCATGCAAGTTTGCAAAAGGATGTATCAGCAAGGTGCCCGGAGCTGCTTAGTGTATTAAGTTGAAAATTCCGACGTATTTTCAAGGAGATGTACAAAACAACCAAAGTGTTCTTTGCATACTGCTATTAATGCTATTACTACTACTGAAACTAAGGTCTTCAGAAGGTATGGGTGGCGTCAACCCTCATTTTAGTTTCTGCTCGGCTCATTTTTGGTTTCATTTTTTTATTGATGGTGATTTGTGGTAGCTTTACACTTGAAGAATTATTTGACTTTATTTATGTTTATTTTTGTTTTAGTGTAGCTCTATATAATTCTTTGAAAACGTCATTCTGTGGAAAAAAGCTTTTTTAAATTAATCATAGGCAGCGCAATCGCGCTGCTTAAGTTAAGAACGATGTTGGCACAATGTATTATAATTATTTTTTTCAAAACTAGGGCACTTCGTATCGAAGGAGTTGCCGTAGAAACTTCGAAAAGGGCTCATTCGATTGGAAATTGGAATGACTAGCGTCCTTTTTAATAGTCAAGGGTGATTGGAAAGTAACTAACACCCCTTCCACGCCCACCATTTGCCCAAACATCCAATCAAAATTTTGAGATAGCCATTTTGTTCAGCGTAGTTGATTTCCAGATAGAAATTATTTTCTTGAGGAAAACTCTCCCCCAAAGTCTTCAGGGCAAGGGTTATAAGTTATGCCCTGGGGCATATAAGATCGTTATAGAAAGCGTTGTCTTAGAAACTTCAAAAAAGGCTCATTCGATTGGAAATTCAAAGGGCTGGAGCCCTTTTTAATAGTCAAAAGTGATTGTAGGGCAACTAACCCCCCTCTCACCCCACCTTTTCGTAAAAACTTTTCGTAAAAGGTGTTTTCGTAAAAACTTGAAAAAGGGCTCATTCAATTGGAAATTCAAAGGGCTAGTGCTCTTTTTATTAGTTGAAAGTAATTGGAAGGCACCTAACCCCCCTCTGACGCCCACCATTCCCCCAAACATTTTTTGGGGACTTCGTATCGAATTTTTGTTCCATACCAGGGCACTTCGTATCGAAGGAGCTGTCGTAGAAACTTCGAAAAGGGCTCATTCGAATGGAAATTGGAATGGCTCGTGTCCTTTTTAATAGTCGAAAGTGATTGGAAGGCAACTAACACCCCTTCGATGGCCACCATTTCCCCAAACACATCCAATCAAAATTCTGAGATAGCCATTTTGTTCAGCGTAGTTGATTTTCAGATAGAAATTATGTTTTGAAGAGGACACTCCCCCGACAGCCCTCAGGGCAAGGGTTGTAATTTATGCCCTGGGGGCATATAATGTTTTATAAGAAAATTTGTCGTATAAACTTCAAAAAGGGCTCATTCGATCGGAAATTCAAAGGGCTAGAATCCTTTTTAAGAGTCGAAAGTTATTGGGGGGCAACTAGCACCCCTCTCACGCCCACCTTTTCCCCAAACACATCCAATCAAAATTTTGAGAAAGCCATTTTTTTCAAAGTAGTTGAAAGTTCTGGAAACTAGGTCTTTAACGATGACAACCCCCCCCCCCTCCAAAGCCCGCAGGGTAAGGGTTGTAAGTTATGGCCTGGGGGCATAAAAGGTTTTTATAGAAAACTTTGTCGTAGAAACTTCAAAAAGAGCTCATTTGATCGGAAATTGAAATGGCTAGTGCCCTTTTTAATAGTCGAAAGTGATTGTAAGGCAACTAACACCCCTTCAATGCCAACCATTTATCTAGACACATCCAATAAAATTTTTGAGATAACCGTTTTTTTCAAAGTAGTTGAAAGCTCCGGAAATTATATCTTTGAGGATTAAACTCCCCCCAAAATCCTCAGGGTAAGTAGATTAATTGGTCAGGGTAGTAGATTGAGCAGGGTAGTTGATTTCCAGATAAGAAATATGTTTTTGAGGAGGTCACTCCCATACAACCCTCAGAGCAAGGGTTTTAAGTTATGCCCTGGGGGCATATAAGAACGATCTTGGCACAATGTATTATTTATTATTTTTTCCTTTAGACCTGGACACTTTGTATCGAAGAAGTTGTCGTAAAAACTTCGAAAAGGATTCATTCAATTGGAAATTGGAGTGGCTTGCGCCCTTTTTAATAGTCGAAAGGGATCGGAAGAAAACTAACACCCCTTCCACGCCCACCATTTCCCGAAACACATCCAATCAAAATTTTGAAATAGCAATTTTGTTCAGCATAGTTGATTTTTAGATAGAAATTATATTTTTGAGGAGAACACTCCCCCACAGCCCTCAGGGTAAGGGTTGTAAGTTTTGCCCTGGGGGCATATAAGGTTTTTATAGAAAGTGTTGTAGAAACTTCAAAAAAGGCTCATTCAATTGGAAATTCAAGGGGTTAGTGCCTTTTTTAACAGTCGAAAGTGATTTGAGGGCAACTAACCCCCCTCTCACGCCGACCTTTTCCCCAAACACATCAAATCAGAATTTTTAGATAGCGATTTTGTTCAACGTAGTTAAAAGTTTTAGAAATTAGGTCTTTGAGGACGATAACCTCCTCAGAGCCCTCAGGGCAGGGGTTGTAAGTTATGTCCTGGGGGTATATAAGACTTTTATAGATAGCAATGTTGTAGAAAGTTCAAAAAGGGTTCATTTGATTGGATATTAGAAGGGCTTGTGCCTTTTTTAATAGTCGAAATTTATTAGACGAATACTAGCACCCACGATTTCCCCAAAGATATCCAATCAAAATTTTGAGATAGCCATGTAGTTCCAAGTAGTTAAAATGTCCGGAAATTATGTTTCTGAGGATGACACTCCTCCCACAGCCCTCAGGACAAGGGTTTTAAGTTGTGCCCTGGGGGCATATAAGGTTTTTTTTTATAAAAAGACTTGTCGTAGAAACTTTAAAAAGGATTCATTTGATTGGAAAATTGAAATGAATATTGACCTTTTTAATAGTCAAAAGTGATCGAAGGGCATGTAGCCCCCCCCTCTCACGCCCACCATTTCCCCAGACACATCCAATCAAAATTTTGAGATAGCCATTTTGTTCAACGTAGTTGAAAATTCTGGAAATTATGTCTTTGAAGATGACAAACCACCCAAGCCCCTCAGGGCAAGGGTTGTAAGTTATGCCGTGGGGGTATATTAGGTTTTTATAGAAATCGATGTCGTAGAAACTTCAAAAAGGGCTTATTTAGTTGAAAAATGAAAGTGGCAATGTCCATCTAATAGTCGAAAGGGATTGGAGGGTGACTAACCCTCCTCTCACGCCCACCATTTCCCCAAAGACATCCAATCAAAATTTTGAGACAGCCATTTTGCTCAATGTAGTTGAAAGTTCTGGAAATTAAGTCTTCGAGGATGACAAGCCCCTCGCAGCCTTTAGGGCAAGGGTCTTAAGATATTCCCTGGGGACATGTAAGGTTTTTATAGAAAGTATTGTCGTATAAACTTCAAAAAGGGCTCATTCGATTGGAAATTGAAAGGAAAATTGCCCTTTTTAATAGTCGGAAGTGATTGGAGGGCAAATAACCCCCGATTGGAAGTTATAGGAGGCAACTAATCACACTTATGCGATTGGAAATAGAAAATACTTAGTGCTCTTCCAAAGAGTCAAAAGTGATTGGAGGTCAACCAGCCCTTTTCCAACGCCCATCATTTCTCCAAACACATCCAATCAAAATTTTGAAACAGCCATTTTGTCCAATATAGTTTAAAGGTCCAATAAATATGTCTGCGGGGATGTCGACCCCCCCCCCCCTCTCCAAACCCATCCAAAGCCATGAGGATAAGGGCTGTAAGCTATGCAATTCACCCATTGCTAACATATAGTATTTGTTATTGGGAAAGGTTGGCATATTTGACCTTTAGTGCCAAAATAGACGAAATAACTTCAGTTGAACCTATAAGAAAATGTTGAGGGGAGAGTTGAACTATTTCAAAACACCTTATGGGCAGACAGGTTGTCAAAAAGGTGTAACTCAGAAATAACTGAGTAATTAGTTTGAAAAACTCAGGAAATGATGAGGGGATGATCAATTGACCAAAAAGACAATAGTTGCACGCTACTACTTCTACTACTACTACTACTACTACTGCTACTACGTCCACTACTTACTTACTTAATTTCGGTGGGAACTAGACAAAGAACTGTCCTGCCCGGCACCAAAGGACTTTGGAATTACGTCTGACGACCCCTTTGAACTGTTGGTTACAGCTTCCCCAGCGATCTTCAGCCAGTCTCTGTCCCATCTCCTACCAAGCCTAAGGAAGTCTTTCTTTGGCTCAAGGTCCTCTTTTAATTTTTGCCAAATATTTTTTTATTTCTCCTCCCCGATGTCGTCTTCGGGATGGTACTGGATCGCAGATAAGGACGTCTGGACATATCGTACCTTTGTGTAGGTGCAAGGTATGGCCGAAAAGTTTGAAACGACGTCTTTTGATGGTAGAGGATAGCTCTTCAGTCTGGATGCAGCGACTTCTTACTTCTCTATTGCAAATCCTCCCCGATGTCGTCTCCAGGACGGTACTGGCTAGCAGATAAGGACGTCTTGACATATCGTACCTTCGGGTTGGCTCAAGGTATGTCGGAGAAGTTTCAAGCGACCTCTTTTGATGGTAGAGGATAGCTCTTCAGTCTGGCCACAGTGACTTCTTACTTTGCTGTTAGAAATTCTAGACCATTTGCTAATTTCAAGTACATGGCGAAGGCAGAGGTGATCGAACATGTCCAGAGCTCTAGCTTCTCAGCTTTTAGCGGCCATGTCTCGCAGGCATACAATAGCGCAGTTCTCATGTAGACCCTGACGTTGGTCTCTATTGAGATCTGACGTCTGGTCCATAGTGTTTTTTTTCAGACTGGTAAACACTTCCAAGGCCCTTAATATCCACGCAGAAATCTCTATCACCTCTACCATCTGGTTTAAAAAGGACCCAAGGTATTTGAATTCGTCGACGTTTTTATTTGGTTTATCGTTCACGAAGATCTGATATGGAGCAGAATAATTGACAACCATCACATTAGTCTTGGAGTTGTTAATGGTATGCCCAATACGCTTCAAAGTCTCAGATACATAATCAATCCTGTCTTGTAAGCCGTCAGCTGTGGTTCCCGACAAGGCAACATCATCTGCAACTCAGTCAGTGATTGAGGAAAGCTGTTTAGTCGACCAAAGACAACTCCCCTGTGGTTGGGCAGGGCATTATTTATTATCCAGTCTATTAACTAGTTGAATAATGTGGGTGATACGGGGAATACCTGCTTGACACCAGACTCAACTATAAAATTGGTAGTATTGTTACCTGAGATGCGGACATGCGTGTCAGTTTCCATGTATCCATTATGGAGTATGTTGATGAGGTCCTGTGAAGCTCCATCTTCAACCATAATCCTCCATAGTTCTTCGCTGACAAGGGAATGAAGAGCAGCAGTAAAATCCGTAGAAGCAATGAATATTGGTAGGTGATACCTGTTATAATATTGCTGGATGAGCCGAATCGTGAGTATCTGTCTAGACAGCGTTTCCCTGGTCTGAAGCTTGCCTGTTCAGGACGGATTAGCTTGTCACGCACATCTTCAAATCTAATCAAGAGAATGACACAGAAGATTTTCTATTCATTGTCAATTAAGGAAATGCCTTTATAATTTCCAAAAACAGTCATGTACCCTTTTTTGTAGACTGAAACCACTACTCCTACTACCACTACTACTACTTCAACTACTCCCACTACAACTACTGCTTTTTGAGCGAGTACTACTTAGTGCTGAGGATATCGAAGGGGAAATTTGAGGAAAAGTTGAGGGAAAAGTTGAACTAAATCAAAATATACTATGTGCATACAGTTTGTCAAAAGCGCGAATCAGTAATATCTTTGGAACAGCTTACCCTATAGAGCTGAACTTCCAGGCAATCATGAGAGGGATGTTAGACTGAACAAAAGGCAACATGTGAATTCGACTGCTGCTATGAATGCTGATGATGCCACTGTTACTACTGCCACCGATGCAGCAATATTATTGCTACTACTGCTATAACTACTACCAAAACTACAATGATACTAGTACTATTAGGGCTAAGAGTATGAAGATGAAAATTTGAAAAAATATCAAAGGAAAATTTGAATTAGGTAAAAAAAAAAACCATGTGCATGTACATTCCCAAAAGGAGGTATCTCAAGAATAGATAAGGTTTTAATTTGTTGCGTCAAATTGAAGTTCAATGGACCAAAAAGCAAAATGTAAAAGGTTCTACTGTTGCTACTACCACTGTTATTGCTGATACTACTACAACTACTTCTATTGAAATAGAAGTAGTTTTATCTCATTAGAACAGAAATTGAGTTCTAGTTTTCATTTTAAGGCCCAAAGTGATTGGAAACCAACCAGCCGCGTGGGGGTGGTATTTTCCAGTAAGGGGTTTGTGTTTGAGTTGGGATTTTAGGAGGGGGATATTCTGTGGGGAGGGGGTATTTTTCACGGGAGGTGTTTTTTGGGGTATTTTCCGAGGGGGTATTTTCCGCGGGGTGATTTTTTCCGCGGACT
>JAQQPU010004576.1:15488-51694 GCA_029168905.1 Artemia sp. Kazakhstan ARC1039
CGGGAGGTGTTTTTTGGGGTATTTTCCGAGGGGGTATTTTCCGTGGGGTGATTTTTTCCGCGGACTGGTATTTTTCGGGGGGCTTTATTCCGGGGGTGTATTTTTCGCGAAGGGTATTTTCCGGGGCGTATTTTCTGCGGGGGGTATTTTCCGCGAGCTGTATTTTCCGGGGGTAATTTTTCATCGGGAGTATTTTCTGAGGGGGGGGGGGGTTAAACGCCAGCCACCGTTTAGGGGGAAGTGGAACTAAATTAAAACACACAGTGAACATGCAGGTTATCAAAATGGCATATCGGCAATATCATAGCAACTTTTATTTGTATTAAGTTGAGCTTCCAGGGCTTTACGAGGGGGATCAGTTATATTCAACTAACCAAAAGGCAGTGTGTTAATACTACTACTACTACTAGTATTAGTTATATTACTGTTAACACAACTACTAGTCCTAAAACTAGTACTACTAGGTATTCCTACTACAAGCACTTCCAGGAAATATTAAGAGGGGGTGTTTAACTTATCACAACACATCGTCTGCATTCAGAATGTCAAAAGAGCATATCAGCATTACCTTAGGAATGGTTTGGGATGGTTTAGGGCTGACAACTCCCACACCTTTTTAAGACCAGACCATAAGTTGCACTTTATTAAAAAAAATAATAACCGGGTATTGTCAGTTTAATATGAAAAATACTTTAATTTCTGATTGTTTTTAAAATCATGCTGGTAATCCTCTCCTCCGTGGAATAGTTCTCCAGTAAAAAGCCAGAAAAGGGGTAATTCCCAGTAAAATTGGTTTTTGGGAGAGAAGAAAGGGGGGGGGGGTACAAAAGAAACTTTTAAAAACACAGTAAAAATATGCAATTAATATCTTCTCCCTTACGATTTCTGGGAATATGTCTGGTTCACGCTGTTATTATGAAAGTAAAGACCGAAGGGTAACATTGAACCCCAAAATGAGCAGAGTTCATTTCGTAAATGGGGGACTGACCCTTCCTCATCCATACCTCCACCTCATGGTCACGGAAACTTCTTAGCGTTCTCATTAGAACAGAAATTGAGAGTTCTAGTTTTTTTAAGGTCTAAAGGTACTGGAGACCAACCAGTCGCGTGGGGATAGTGGCATATCAGCATTATCGTAGGGATGGTTTTGTAGGTGAATGTCCAATAACTATGTTTCTCGGGATATTGAGGACGTCAACCCCCTACTGCCCTCAAAGCAAGGCCTGTAGGCCAAGAGATTTGCCTATTGTTTACATACAGTTTACGTTATTGGCGAACTGGGTATGTGAAGTTGAAACTTACAGAGCTTGTTGTGCGGGATGTTAGAGTAACCAAAAGGCAATATAAAGCTAAGGGTACTACTGCTAACTCTACTGCAACTACTACTTCTGCTACTATTATCACTAATGGCACTAGTTACTTACTTAAGTCCTATCCGTCCTTGAAGGTCGTCTTGGGGCCTTTTTCTTCGTAATGGCGTGGATGTGCCTTTTGTATGCTTCTTGGTCTTCTGCTAGGCGAAGAAGGTCTGAGAGGCGGTGAGGTGCAAAGTTTTCCTTTCATCTTTTTGGGGGACGACCACGAGGACGACAACCGTGAATTTGACCTTCGAATGTGATTTGACCTTCGGGAGACGTGGCCGACTCATCCGTTGTACGTGACCGAGCCATCGAAGTTGCTGGAGCTGGGTCTTCGTGAGAATCGTTTGTTGTACTTTAAGGCACTCGAGAAGTTTGACATTTGAGATTCTATGAAGGTAACTGATCCCGGCAATGCGGTGGAGGCACTTAGTTTCAAGTGCTGCGAGTCGATGATTGTCATTTACCTTCAGCGTCCATGTTTCACATGAGTAGATTGCGATGGGGATGATCCGGGTATCGAAAAGTCGTGGTCTAAGCGACAGAGACAAATCCTTGCTTCGCTATATGGGAATAATAACCTTGAAACTGGAAATTACGAGGGCAAGACTTCTTTTAATGTCTTTTGATAGGCTGTTGTCTCTGGTGATGAAACTACCGAGGTAAGGGAACTCGTCAACCCACTGGATACTCTCTCCGTTAAGTTTCAGGCCTGGCTTAACTGTATCCTGCGGCTTTCGTGAGCAACACATAGCCTTTGTTTTTGATACATTTATTATCATTCCAAAAGAACCAGTGGCTTCGAGGACGTCGTTAGCAACGGCTTGTAGATCCTCGGATGTTTCAGCCATTTCGTCGATATCGTCGGCGTAGGCTAGCTTATCTATCTGAACACCCCCTATATGTGCGCTGTAATTTGTTTCCACCAGGGATAACACTGCTGTGAAGGAAGGTTGGACAGCTCTGGAGACAAGAGGCATTCTTGAAGGACACCTGCAGACGTCTAGAAACTGTCAGTGAGACCTTCACTAGTCTTGACGCGACTCCCAAATTTGGAGTATATATATTTGATAAGATCTACTAGGTTTCGTGGGATTCCGTAATGGAGAAGGATATGCCATAGGCCTTTTCTCCAAATAAGGTCAAATGCTTGCCTAAAGTCGATGAAGAGCTGATACTGGTCGCGACCAAATTCCAGATATTTCTCTAAAATTTGCGAACAGTGAAAATTTGGTCAACGTTCGATATCCATGGGGGAAAACCGGCTTTGTATTCTTGGATGACTAAGGACAACATGGCTCTGATCCGTTGGAGTATAATTCGGGTGAAGATCTTGGCAGTTTGACTTCTTAGGCCAATAGGACGGTAATTATCAAATTTCGCCTTTAATTCCTTCCTGTGTAAGGGAACAATTGTGGTTTCCGACCAAGAAGTTGGTAAATGACCCTCTTGCCAGGCAGCGGATACAATTTTGTGGAGAAGATCTATAAGTGGTTCACACCGGACTTTCAGCAGTTCTGCCTGTATACCGTTCGGGCCAGGGGCCTTGATAGTCTTCAGCGCTTGGATGGCATCTTCGACCTCAGAACGGAGAGGAGGAGGCTGGGATCTGAGACAGTAAGGGGAAACATGTCCAGTGCAGCAGGGTTTGGAAGGATATCAGGATTATCTTTTCTTTGAAATGCTCCATCCATCTCGATCTGATACCTTCTGTGCTTTGTATCTGGGAGCCGATTTTATCTAGCAGTGCACAAGAAATAAGACTTTTCTTGCTTGTTAGCTCATGAACTCTCTTATACATGAAGTGTGAGTCGCCTTTCTTAAAATAAGACTGACACTGTTTGCATTTGTATTTAATGTAGGTGCGATGCAACTGCTTATATATGTCCCTGCTCTCTCTGTCTGATCTGTTATTGTGTTTTCGTTTCTCAGCGCATAATAAAATAATTTGTGGGTTATCCAAGGCTTTTTATCACCCTTTTTGGTTCCTAGGGTAGACATCGCTACTTCGCTGATGATCTTAGAGGAGTCTGTGACCAGTTTATCGATATCCTCTTTAGATAGAGTTATAGGAATATTAGAAAGAAGGCCCGATATTTGAGTAGACAGTTTATCGAAGTAGGTCTGGCGGGTTTGAGGGTCTTTGAGAAGAAGTGCGTTGAAACGAGCGGTCTCTTATTCAGTTTTGTGGAAGATTTCAGGTGTATCTTTATTGCAGACATGGCCAGGGAATGGTCGCTGTCGAAATCACCACCTGCAAGGGTGACAGTATCTAGCACAGACGATTTCCACCACCTAGAGACGACCACGTAATCAATAGGATTACGGGTTTTTCCATCCGGTGAGGTCCATGTCGCCTTACGACGTTCTCTGTGTTTGAAGAGAGTATTGGTAATGGCTAGATCACTGTCTCTTCAAAATTCAATGAGACGTTCTCCCCTCTTGTTAAGTCGTCCAAGGCCAAATGACATCTTTGTTTCCAGCAGAAGCGTTACCAACAATAGCATTGAAGTCACCAATGACAACAACAAGGTCTTTTTTTGGAACTGCGTCAATTAGGCTTTGCAGTTGAAGGTAGAAATTGTCAGACTCTTCATCTGGTTTGCTACAGTCAGGAGTGTAGACTTGTATGATCGTGATGTTGATCGGTGATCCTTTCATTCGTATCATAATCAACCATTCTGACACAGGCGTTAAGGAAATCAGGGATCTTCGTGCATTACTCGACATCAAACAGCCAACGGATTGGCGATGGACGCCATCGATTTTCCCAGACAGTATCAGACTAGTGTTGCCGATCCTTTCTTTGCCAGTGCTAGGGAGGTGTGTTTTTGCAAGTCCCACAATATCCCATTTATATCAGTTTAGTTCATTTAGGACAAGATCTATTTTGCCTTGTTTAGCAAGCGTCCTAACGTTCAGGGTTTCAAAAGATAAACTCAATTTAGGGGAAAGCACAGCCTCCGGTGTCGGAGTTGTCAACGTTGTTAAAGAGTCTCTATTCAAGAGATTCTCGGTTGCCAGATCGTCGGTTGCCCCGGATGTGGTAACTTCGTCGGTTGCACCGGACGCGGTAACTTCGTCGGTTGCCCCGGACGCGGTAACTTCGTCGGTTGCCCCGGACGCGGTAGTATTGGTTCTCGTTCTTGATCGTTTGTACATCATAGTTTTTAATAAGAAACAAGGTTTCTTGGCTAATTTCAGGACGGCGGTAAGCCACTCCTCTCCATCCCTAGCAGGGGCCGGCTATATTTACTACCGATAATGTGCCCTTCTGGTGTCCTACATCACCTGCAATTTTCCCATTGCTGGGAGAAGGTTTGTGACTGGCGGGACGTATCCATACGCTGATGGACCCTGCCCAGTGCACATCAGAGGGGCCTTCTTCGTCCTCCGCCTGAATTTATAGCCCCCAGACGTGGGTGCTCCAGCTATATTTCAACACCTCCAGAGACCGGGTCCTCCCTTGGTCCGCGCCTCCCTACCGGGAGAGGCCCCTACTGAGAAGGTACTCAGTAGGTACCTTAGCCTTATTAGGATTAGTAGGTACTACTATTAATCCTAATAAGGCTAAGGATATTAAGGCAAAATTTTTGGGGAATGTTGAAAAAGTGTTAAACTGAATCGAAACACACAATGCGTATACAAGTTGTCAAGAGGATGAATCAGCAATGCCTCGGGAACGCTTTTTGATATTAAGTTGAAATTTTCTGTGTATGTTGAGGGGGATATGAAAAAAACAAAGATGCTACGTCAATACTACTACTAAAGCTACTACTACTACAAGTGACACTATTACTACTACTGAGGCTAAGTTTATTAAGGTGAAGATTTCAAGGAATGTTCAGGTGGATGTTGAACAAGATCAAAACGAACTATGAGCATGTATATAGTCATATGGGTGTAACAGCAATATCTGAGGAACAGTTTTCAAAAGGATATATAAGCAGCATCATAGGCAGCACCGTATTACCATAGACACTTTTGAAGGAGCTGACTCGATTGAAAATTAAAAGTTTTAGTGTCCTTTTAAAGACTCTCGAGTGACTGGAGGACAAACAACCCTCCTCACAAGTTCTTTAATTCTCCAAACATATCCAACCAAAATTTTTAGATAGCTATTTTGTTCAGCATAGTTGAAAGGTCCAATAGATATGGCTCTGGGGATATTGGGGATGTCAATTCTCCACAGCCCTCAAAACAGGGGCTGTAAGTAACAAAATTTGCCCATTGTTTACACAGAGTATACGTTATTGGCAAAATGGGGCTGTTTGGTCTATGGTTTTCAAAAGACCAAGTGTATTCAAGTGAAGCTTCCAGAGAATGTTGAGGGGGGCGTTGAACTAAATCAAAACATGTTAATTGTGCACTTTAGCATTATTGCTATTATTACGGCTACTACAACTACTACTTCTACTGACGTTAAGGATATTAGGTGAAACTGTCAGGAAACATTTTGGGGGGTTTTTGCAGTAAATTAAAGCGCACTGTTTTGCATTCCGATTGCCCAAAGGATGTATGGGCGATTCCTTAGGGATAGCTTAGAGTATTCAGTTGAAGCTACTATATCCGGTGCCCCCTTCATAGAAATGTCCCATCCCCCCAGGAAACATCCTCCACGAAAATATCCTCCACCTTACACCCCTTCTCCGACCCCCCTCCTCAACAGAAGAAAATCCCTCCTGAAATCATATGTTTACTTCCCATTAACCAATACTATATGTAAACAATGGACAAAGTTCATAACTTGCAGCCTTTCCCCCGGGAACTGTGGGGCGTTAAGTTATCCTCAAAGACATATTTATTAGAGTTTTGACTATGCTGAACAAAATGGCTATCTCAAAATTTGGATTGGGTGACTTCGGGAGAAAGATGAGCATGGGATGGAGCCAAGTTGCCCTCCAATGTTTTTGGTCACTTAAAAAGAGCACTAGCACTTTTAATTTCCGTTCAAATGAACCCTCAAGTAGAGAGCCAGGTATTACTCCGGGATGAACACATGTGCTGCCATCTATAATTGAGTCTAACACCGACATTACATAATTTATTCAAGGATTATCGATCCACTAACGGGTCAATGACCCCTTTTTCCAAGGTCGATTTATTTTTTGTTGTTCGTCTTCGTTTAATGACACTGGGGTTCAGGTTTGCACATGCGACGTTGGGGAAGAGATGTATTGATCTAGGACAAGAGGGGGGAGTGAATTTCCGATAAATTGATTTACATAATCGGTGGGGAGAATGTATTGATCCGATAACGGGAAACAGGATCGCGTATCTCCTTCTAAGCCAATCAGGGAGTCGGTTACATCTCCTTCTAAACCAATCAGAGAGTCGGTTACATATGGTTTCCCATTACATCACAATTCACCCTTGAGATTTCGTATATAACGGACGTGCGTTGTGATTAAACATTCAGAAAATTCTATGACACTATGGATATAACATTGAATACTGATGAGTTGGAAGCCTTATCTACAGCAATTTATAAGGTGAGTTCTGTTTAGTAAATTTTCATACTTTATTTTCAAATAAAATCATTTTACATAACCCCCACAATATATTCAAATTCAGGTACCCCCCGCTCCACACACACACAATACAAACTCCGCTATGTGTTGTTTATATGGCTTTAATTCTTCCAATGGAAATAATTATGTTTTTGAACTCTCCTTTTGACAGCCAACTTTCTGTCAATCCCTTAGCTATTAAGCCACTATGGTTTGACTTACAGATTTCTCGCAATGTTTTAAATAGGTTAGGTAATTAGCTGACACCCCTTAATTGCACTTCCTGCTTGTTAATCCTTACGTTAGTGGCTTAGGCAAAAGGTTTCACTGAAAAAAGGATACTTTTTGATCAAATTAACATCATAGCTTCTTCATCGTAAATTTTACTTTTGCTTTACTGAAAAGGGAGAGGGGCTTTCTTCGGTAAAAAGAGGAGGGGGATTGTTAAGAGGGGATGGGTGTCAGTTTCATGTAATATTTATTTTCCATTTTGAGTACTAAGTGTTTATATGGGGGGGGGGAGGGTTTAGGGTTGCAATGCCTCAATTCTAACACCTTCATTATAAAGTGAAAACAAAATGTTTCTTCGCGTGAAAAGTAAGGAGCCGGGATTTCTAAGAAAAAGATACATATTTTTATTATGTGTAAATTGAACTGCATTTGATTTCTCGCAAATTTTTACTTTTTGCTTTACTGAAAATGGGGGTAGGGGACTTCTTTGTGATAAATGCTTTCTAGACAAAATTATGGTTAGGGGTGGGGGGGGGGGTACTGATTTTTCTTCTGTAAAAAAGGGAATCATTTTTCAATACTAAATTTTTTCTTCTTTTTAAGGAAAATTATGAAGAATGTGTGCCCCCTCCATCGATGAGATCAAAAAAGGATGAGGCAGCCCCTATGCAGTCTGGGCAAAAACCAAAAAGACAATGGGCCATAAGGATAGAGAACCCCGCTGTCTCATCTGAGCAAGCCCGTGACATCACTGGCTCGACTGCACAAGTCCGTGCCGTCACTGGCCCGGCTGCACAAGCCCATGTACTCCCCGGTCCTGCTATGCAAGAGTGTGATGTCACCAGCCCGTCTGACCCCCATCATGCTTTACCCAGTCAATCTGACACTCAACAGCAGCCGGAATATAAAAATGTAAGCATTTTTACCTGGCTAAAGGACCTAGAAATAAGCCTTTCATTTCATCACAGTAAAAGCGTGTCAGAGATATTTTTCTCCTAAAGGAAATAAAGCGTTCCCCCTTTTAAATCAGGTCAATTATTGTATACATTCAGCCAGCTGAATTCTCATAGTGAAGCCAAAAACGGTACTATATTCCGATCATAATTTCCTCATAGCAAAATCTTTGCATTATAAACTGTATTATTTAAAAATAATTTTCTATCGGAAAGAGTTATATATGGCCAGAAAGGGATAGGCTATCAAGTAAAGACCCCGGTTTTTTTTCCAAAGCAGATATAGAGTATTAATATGAAATTTTTTGAGGAGTTGTTTGAACAAAATCAAAACCTTCTATGTCATCTTTTAGATTGTATTACGCTGGAACTTTCAGAATATATATATAGAGTAAGGACTCTAAGCGCGTTTTTAAATAATAATCCAATTTTTTTTAAATAGGGATGATTTAGACACATTGAAAATAAGCTATTTTCTTTTATAGGTTGTTCTGGTTCCATATTCACCATCTCCCCCTGCTCGTCAGTTGTAGAAGGAGAAGACGCGCCTGTGGAGTTCAACAAAGAAGCATCGCCTATCAATGAAGCATCGCTTATCAATGAAGCATTGCCTATCAATCAATGATATGATAGCACCATTGAAATTCCAGATAACATTGATGAGTTTTTAGCTGATTTTTTTAATGTTGATTATAGCGCAGTTGAGCAGGGGGACTTACTTTTGCTAAGTCCAAACACATTACAGTTTTTAAATGATTTTACAAATGAATTAACTGGGAACACTCCCCCCACTGATTACATACTTCCACTTCAAACAACTGAAGTGGCTTCCCATGACTTTATTATTGAAAAATATGGGGGAGGGGTGGTAATAATTTACATGAGGGGGAGGATGGAATGTCTTCAAACAATTCTATTGATGAACAATGTGGGGGAGGGGGTGGTGATAGTATACAAAAGAAGGAGGAGGAGGGGGGTAATATCCAATTTACATCATTGCCTGAGTTTCAACTCTCAAACACAATTTTAAATACAATAGTTGTTTACACTGCAACTTTTAGGGACCCTTTTAATTCACTTTTGGGTGGTAATTTTGTGTTTGACCCTGTAGAAATTGTTCTTAGATTCAAACAATTCTATTGATGAACAATGTGGTGGAGGGGTGGTGATAGTATAAAAAAAGGAGGAGGAGGAGGGTGGTAATATCCAGTTTACATCATTAGACAGATAAAATTCGTGCACTGCTAGAAAACCAATTTCAGTTGTGGGGAGGTAGGGATTCAATTAAGTTTTCTATTGTTGTAAAGGTGTTTTATTTAAATGAGGGGAAAAGTGAGGTTTATCATCATTATTTACAGACTGAGATGCGAGTGGTCTATCCCAATTTAGAGAATTTTGAGGATGTTTTTTTCAGAGTGGATAGGCCATAATATTACGCATCTCGAGAATTATAACGAAAATGGGAGCGGGTCTGTAGTTTTATCTGTTGAAAATTTAAGCGTTAATATCTGTAAATTTAGAAAAGATTTTATTTTAAGAGGGTTCTGGTGGGGCGGGGGAAAGGTCAATAGTTTTAAAATATAATCACGATTCAGAAGGTTGTCAAGGTGTCCAGCAAATCTGTTTTGAAACAGGTCAAAAATGTTTCTAGTACGCTTTCCTCATCTCAGCATTCAAGCATCTATTACGTGACGCTACCAAGACGAATTTAGACGATTGGGCTGTGCATGGGAAGGAGGCGTCCGATTTTCCCATTGTAGATTTTTCTTGTTTAGAGGGAAAATACCCAGTAACGCTCAGGTCTATTGATATTTTTGAAAGGCCCAATGCCCATTTAAATATCGGCGTTACTATGGTTCAGTATGAAACTGAATTTGAGGATGGGGATCGTTCTAAAAAGAAGGGGGTGGTGTTCCTAGTAAGAGGCCCGTCGATTGAATTGGTGAAACACTGGGTATGGCTGTTGTATACACCACCTAGTGACCCCAATACAATTGGCCATTTTAACCCAATTACAGACATTAGTAGAGTTCTGGGGGAGGGTAAAAAGGGGCGGGGGTGTACGTTTCAACTGTCCAACATGCCTGTCACAATTCCGTAGCGATATAAAACTACGGGATCATATGAAGCACTGTAGACGGCATGGCTACCAGTCAGAGGAAACGGTTTCAGGGGATAGGGCCATTTTAGGTTTTAAAAATTTTCTAAACACCCCCCTCCAGAGCAATTAAATCTCTTTGGATTGTGAAGCGAAGCTAGTGGAAGTGAACGATGCTCGATTTCAAAATCGAATCAAAGAACATCAAGCTATTGCAGTCTCCTACGCCCACGCGCAAATAGACAGTTCTAACACTATGCAGCTGTTAGAAATAGTTGAAACATTGGATGAGGGAGAGTTCATGGTCAAGGCACTGACTATATAAATTGGCACCGCTAATGGCACTATTTCTCGTTTGAGAAATACACATTATCCTATGGTGTTGTCTGCAGAGAATCGTCTCGCGATTAAAAATAAAAATATATGCTGAGTTTGTAAGGGGGAGTTTGAAGAGGGGGATAAGGGGAAAGGAAAAAGAGGGGGGAAGGGGAAAGTCAGAGATCACAATCACTTTTGGCAGGAAATATCCTCTGGGGGTAGTAATTTTAGAGGGGTAGCGCATCAATCATGCAACTTAAACGTTAGCCAGCAGTTTTTTATTCCAGTTTTTATTCATATGTCAAATTATGATTTAAAATTTATTTTACCGGCACTGGCACGTATGCACAGGTAGGTAGGGGGAGTAGATAGTCCATGGATTACTAATTCGCAAATCCATGGAATCCATCGCAATTAGTCCATGGATTAATCATTCGCAAATCAGCAGAGAAGCTAGTGCTTCTCGAGTTGAAATGGCAGGTAGTAAATAATGGGCATACGTGCTGGAATAAAATTAGGTTTTTAGATTCTTTTAGTTTTTTTTTCCGAAGTCATTGAGTCAATTGATTCAAGTGCAGAAAAGTGACAATTTTGATACTTTTCCTTTGCTTAAACAGTACTTTCCAGACAGTGAAATGTATGACCTATTGACCTGTAAAGGTGTATATGCATACGACTATTACTGTTCTGGCGCTCGCTTAAGCGAGGTGAAATTACCTCCAATTGAAGCTTTCTATAATTCACTCACCAACAGTGAATGCAAAGCCGAGGAATATGAATTTGCCAAGAAGGTTTGGTTTAAGGGGAATTGTAAAATGGGTGGGATTATTGTAGACTTTACTTGGCCAGTGACATTTTAACTCTGTTAGATATTGTCTGCAAGAACACAAACCAAATCTATTCAGAGTTTGGACTAGATATAGGATATTATTTTTCCACGCCACATTTGGTGATGGAATTGATTTTAAAAATTAGTAGGGAGGAAATTAGCTTAATAACTGATGTAGATCAACACGTTTTTGTAGAAAGATCAATGAGGGGTGGGTATGTTTTTCATGGGGATCGCGTTTTGGCATCCGATCCAAGCGGACAAAACAGCACCGATGTAAAGTCAAATGCAGTGTTCTTGGACATGAACTCATTGTACCCCTCGGCAATGTCTCACTACACTTTGCCGTGTGGGAACTATAAATGGCTTGAGAATCCTTGTGACTTCCCCGACATTAAAACCGTCCAGGACAATGGGCCACAAGGATGGTTTTTTGAAATTGATGGTCACATTCCATTGGCGCTTCAAGATTCAGTCAGAGATTTGGTTTTTCCCTGTATCAATCGACCAGTGACCAAGGACTCACTGAGCCCCTACAATCGATCATTGGTTGAGGATATGGGGATGCACTGGACCCCCTCTAAGCAAAAAGTAATTGCAGATCTGGACCCTAAAGAGAATATCGTTGTTCATCATGTGCTTTTGCACTGGATGGTGAACAATGGTTTCAAGATCACCAAAATACATAGGGTCCTGCAATTCAGTCAAAAACCCCACTTAAAGACGTTTATCGACACTTTTGTCGATAAACGCTCTCGGGCAAACACTAAAGTAAAGAAGGAAATGTACAAACTCATTATAAATTCAGCGTTTGGCAAAATGTGTGAAAGCGTACGGAACAGATCTCATTGCGACGTCGTGACTGACCCTCAAGAGTGTGCACGAATTATTGCTGACCCCAATTTTACAACGTTCACGAGAATAGAGGCGAGCATGGTTCTTCTACACAGGAAAAAGAGAAATGTGGTACTGAACAAGAATATAGCAGGAGGTAGTTCAGTACTTGAAATTTCCAAGAAGCTCATGTTGTCACTTTTTTACAATGTGTGCAAGGTGTAATGGCCACGGGAGGGGGAGGTTCAAGTTTACTATGGGGATACAGATTCTCTTCTGTTAAAAGTAAAAACCGGGAATTTATTGGGGGATTTAGAAAATGGGGAACACATCAGCTTGCGGATGGATTTCACCAACTGGAATCCGTCCCTCTACCCCGAGTTGGTGAAACGTCAAGCTCCCAACCAGCTACTAATGTTAAAATCAGAAACGGGGAGTGATTAAATATCCAGGGGGTGTTCCCGGGTCCTAAAGTTTATTGTGTTGAAACTCATAATAGGGATGTAAAGCAGGCGTTTAAAGGGGTGCCTACACATTTTGTAAAGAACAATTTCAATATGAGTGTGTACAGAAACTGTGTAGAAATTACCCTAGTGCCGAGAGCACAAGTGCTTGCAATTCGCTCTCTACAGTATAAAAACTATACTTTAAGAATGGAAAAGAATGCAATGTCATGCATATCTGACAAAGTTTTCGTGCTCGAGAATGGTGTAAGTGCACTGCCCCATGGCCACTACCGTATTTCAGACCGGGTTGAATGCATAGACTATCGCAATAAACTTGGTCTGGATAAATTAACCTGAATGCTCTAACCACTAACCCAAACTTTTCATAAATCCAACCCTGACCCAATCTGTAGCAGCAGTGACGACGACTATTGTATACAGTTTTTCCCCCGTGGCCCCGGGGTTGGGGGTCCCAACCGCGGCCGGCCTTCGACCCCAATGCTCCGGGGGGGGGGTCCTTTAAATTCATAGTGTTCAACTGTGCTATTTTAAGTTCATGTTCATGTTCATGTTGTACAAAAAAAAGTGTTGCTGTACAAATAGTGTGTGTTTGTACTAAAATGTGTGTTCTTGCTAAACAAAAAGTGTTTTTTTATGACAATAAGTGTTAGTGTTGTACAAATAGTGTTATTGGTGATGGACAAAAAGTGTTTTTTTTTATGATAATAAGGGTTAGTGTTGTACAAACAGTGCTATTGTTGATGGACAAAAAGTGTTCTTTTAAGTCAAAAATGTTTGAAAAAATAGAGTTTTTGTTCTGGTTGAAAAAGTGTTTTTTTATGTTGTTCATGTTGAACAAATAGAGTTTTCATGTCGAATAAATGAATGAAATATTGTTTTTGCTGTTCTTGTTAACGTAGATAGATCTATGGAAAAATTATTACTACTTTTTCATTGAATAAGTATGATTTACAGTTAGTTGTAGTCCGACTGTAAACAGAAGCAGCATGCATCAATTTAAAACACCCTTCAGATCGTTTCTGTGTGGTCCATCAATGTCAGGTAAAACGACACTTTTAGCTAAAATAATTCAAAATTGTAATAAAATGTTTTTGGAAAAACCAAAGAAAATTTATTATTGCTATAGTATTTGGCAGGAGTCCTATGATCAAATAAAAGCTATTGCCACTCCCATACCAATACAATTCATACGGGGACTTGACGTTTTCAAAAGTATTGAACCAAACTCGTGGCTGATTATTGATGATTTAGCTGAATCCATTGAACAGTTCTCACAGGAAATGCTACAGCTGTTCACCGTTCGCTCTCATCATGAACAGATTTTCATAGCCCTAGTTCTACACAATCTGTTTCATCAGAACAAATGTATGAGAACCCTTGCTTTGAATTGCACCATCTATATTATCTATCGAGTTGTTCATGATTCTAGCTCGCTAATAACTCTCAATAAGCAAATATATCCAGGCGCCCCCAAATTTCTGCTGTCAGCGTACGCTCGGGCAACAAATAAGCCCTACGGCTACATTTTGCTAGATCTTAATCAGAGCACACCCGAGGATCTACGTGTAGTCACCGACATTTTCGACAATGAAATTACCGTCTATCTTCCAGTGAACAGTAGAAAAAGCTATTAGTTGCCATTATGACACTGAAGAAACTACACGAACAACGGCACTTATTTTCCGTTTTAGGCTCTTCAAAACCTCCACTCAGGAAGGCCATACTCAGACATGGTTTTGACAATGATTTCATTAATCTAATATCTGAACTTTGTTTAAATTTAACTGCGGGTAATGTACACTTGCCAGAAGGTGTTAGACAACAGACAAAGCAACATCATTCCACTGTACGCGCCTTGGCTTGCAAAAACAAGGGAAAAATTTTTTAAAGAAAACGTCTCCTTCAAGCGGTTGGTACATTTTTTACACTTTTACTGCCAATAATTGCAGGACTTGTAAACAGTTTTCTCTAGAGAATGGCTAAACCCTATGAATTGACACCATTTGAACTTGTCCTCTTGCCCGTCGAACATTTTGAAGACAATCTAAGCAAATTCATTAAAGATGAGAATATTGCTGATGACAAAAAACTACTTTTACTTCAAGAAGCATTGCGACTTGTGGACAAACATAGACCTTATCGTGAGAGACCCGCTGTTATCACAGATCTCTCTAAACAGGAAACATCTCCTCAAGATTCTGCAGCAGTGCAATCAAAGGAGAAGGAATTGAATTCTATAGTGTTAACAATTGGAAACCTATTGCCAGTGACCTATCGAGAACAGAGTAAAAGAGTATTATCATATCTCATGTTGGAAACTGCTAGTGATCAATTTCAAGTCGACAGCGCAGGGAAACGAATTATAATTCAGGGAAAAAGTTATAATCTAGTTGATTTAATTTGTGATATGGTGATGAATTGTATAGGACTTTTATCATTTGAAAATAATCTATACGCCTTTCTAAATGCATCAAACTTTCCCAAAAGTCTTATTGGCAATAAACAAATTCTAAAGAAACTAAGAGAATATAGTCCTCCAACAGCGCCAACACCAACACCATTTAAAAAAGAAGAAGATTCAATATTGGAAAATATTAGCAGCAATGATTTTATAACACCTAACACCTAAGCTAGTCAAAAGCGAAAACGGATTGATTCACCCTCCAGTGTGCGAAGGGGGAGTGGACATTACACTACATGTTTGCGTTAAAAATGGTTGAAGTTCTGAAACATGTCTATGAAAATATTTGTGAAGCGGGAAGTCTAAGTTCCCCCAAAACGCTTTCTAAAGTTGCTTCTGACAGAGACGACGGCAGTACATTAAAAAAGCAAAAGAGTATCTACAGAATGAACCGAGTTACACACTGCATCGGAATCACAGGCTTCGTGGCAAACAATATCGACAAACTAAAGCCGTTTTCCCTCTGCATGTACTGCAAACTGATCTTTTAACTTTAGACACGATTCAACGACGTCACAATGCACCCTGCAAATATATTCTATTGGCAATCAGTGTCTTTGGTCGCTATGCCTATGCCATTCCATTGCAATCAAAGAGAGGTGTTGAAGTTGCTCAGGCTTTATAAAGTATTCTTGAACAGGATTGCTATTGAAAAATTCAATTGATCTTTTATCCCCTTGTGCAAAAGGTTCTATTGAAATATAATAAAACACTTTATCATAGTCACAGCCCGATAAAGGTTGCATTGGCTGAACGATTGATAAGAACGATTCGTTTATTAATTTCAAGACATTGTACGCTGAAAAATGCACCTGCTTTTATTCATGATTTAGATAAAAATCATGCAGATATACAACCATCGACCCCATCGATCTCTGTCCAACTCAAGCCCTCGTGAAGTTCATTGTAGTAAACATACATTTGATTTTTTTCTAAAGCAATATTCCAGTGAAAAAGAAAAAATGTGAAGAAGAAATTCAATGTTGGTGATAATGTTCGAATTAATAGAACCACCAATATTTTTTAAAAGGGGAATTATTTATGGAGCACTGAAATTTTTAAAGTGTACAAAATCCTGAACACTACACCCACGACATATTGACTGCGAGACACTAATGATGATGAGATTCTCGGCGGTTTTTATGAATATGAACTGCAAAAAGTTAGAAATACTATTGAAATTTATCAAATTGAAAAGATATTAAAGAGTCGTATTCCTAGGGGCTAGAGACCGTTGCTTGTTCGCTGGCTAGGATACAACTCTGATTTTGATTCGTGGGTCAGTGCTGAAGATATTAACAATGCCCAATGTTTTCTATGTGACTTTTATGTCCAATGTTTCTGATCTTCTCTACAATGACTTGAATAGAACAAGTGATTTTTGGACGAAACTCTCCCCCCCCCCATCAAATTCGACGACAATGGAAAGTATGAAGTGGCTCTTGTCAACTGTATTCTTAAAAATACCTACGACATCCTGAGAAAAGATCGTAAATATTAAATAAAAATTAGACCCTATGATTGGCCACCACCACCCTCAGGTGATCAAGAACAAATTCAAAAGATCATTTGGATGGATTTTCCATATATTTAATTACCCTACGAGGAACTCACCTGTATGAATGATTTATGTCGTTCTATTAATAAAAGAATTTCCGCTCGTAAAAAAGGAGCTTTTCATTTCAACTATTCAAAAGAGGAGGGCAAGATCTACATTAGTTCACCTATTGCCAATGAAAAGGTTATTCTCAATGATAATCTAAAGGATGTTCTTGGCTTTAAGCTCAATATAATCAATGGTAAAAGTGCCGAAAACACTAATTTCATTTTTGCTGACTACCCGCCTGCCTTCTCCACGGACACATGTATATTTCTCTACGTTTCATTTGTGGAAACATCCCGGGTTGGTAATTCAAATGTTCCCCTCCTACGAGTTCTTGAACTAAAAACCAATCAAGAAAATATTCACCACTACAATATAAAGCATCTTCAGTATATTCCCGCAAACACTTCCAATTTGGAACTCTGTCAGTTGACACTAAGAACTGAATTAAGTGATCCCCTAGCAATATCAAAAAGTTTGGCTGTGATTACATGCCATTTTCGTCCCATCATTCAACAAGATCTCTAATATAAAAGTGGTATTCATTTGTCATAATATTGACTGCTATGTTAATTCTCTTGGTCTAAGACAACAGGGCAATGGAATGGACTATTACAAAGGTCGCTCGTCAATGTCTGGCTATGCTCTTGGCAGTTGGTTTGCTAAGCTCTTTCGCTCTTCACTACCACTGGCTTGAAAATATCTTGTACCGGCTGCAACAGATTTTGCATCCTCTACACTATACGATTGGGGTTCTGGCAAGGATTTTAAGAAAAGTGCTACGGAAAATCTTAGGTCCAGTGCGCGAACAATGGTGAGAGATTAAAACAAAATGGAAAAGGTTTAAAAAGGTCTAGAAACAATGCATCACTCATCAGTCTCTACTCAGGTCAGAAACGAAAGACATCACCCCTGTCAAAGAAAAGAAGGAAAAGGCCGACACGTACTGTAAACAGTAGTAGAAGAAGAAGCCCCAGGAAGAGAATTGTTAGATCGAAACTAGATTTCTTTTCCTAAGATGTCCTACCTACCGCGTAAGGATTCTCAACCTTCAATCACCGCCTCATTGAATCTATTCAATGCTGAAAATGTTGATGTGAGTGTCAATCATGGATACTATGAACAATTTTATCCTCAACAACCCCTCTCTGATAATATCCACTTTCAAATTTATTCCAAAGAAGACTATTTTATGAATATGTCTTCGACATTTATACATTTACAAATGAAAGTCCGGAAATCTGATAGAACGTTGCCAATTCTTGCCGATGGAATATCCTATGAAAATTGTATATTACATAATTTTTTTCGTCAAATCAGTGTCTACATCAATGGCACGCTGGTGAGCACAAGCAACAATCTCTCAAACTATACAAGCTATATGCAATTCATGCTGATGACACCCAAGTCATACAAGGAATTGAGAGGCACCTCCAATGGATATGAATATATTACTTATACTGATAGTACAGATGCACTTAAAAATGCTACAACTAGTGAATTACATCGAGTTGGAAAAATATATCATGAAATATTTAATATATCCAAACGGTTACCACCCAATATTGAAGTGGATATAAAATTAACCCTTGCACCATCCAATTTCATATTGAGAAAAGAACTTGCTGCCAATCCTGATGTAAGTCTCTCCCTCACCTCGGCAATACTTCATGTACACAAACAACAAGTTATGAGTTCTGTTGCTTTGACAGTGGAAAAACTGAGAGTCAGTGGATATAATATTAAACTACTTGTTCCTCATACAATCACCAATCAACGTCATATTGTCATGGGGTCAAGCACCTTCACCGACTTATCTTTTATCAATGGCTAAATTCCATCAAAACTCGCTTTGGCATTTGTAAAAAGCGCTAGTGCAATAGGATCGTGGACTGGATGCCCACATAAATTTGAAATGTTTGGACTTTCATCTCTTGTGTGCAAGGTAAACGGCATCCCACTCTACAATCTATCTTTTGATAAATCCTATAAAGCATTGTATGAGTTGACCATGCAAACCCTAGATCATGATTCACAGCTATTTGAAAATGGTATAACCGAAGAAATGTTTGCTAAAAACACATGGTATCATTGTATTGGATTTGTCTAACACGCAGGATATGAGTATAGTACGTACGGGGAGTGTGCGTTTAGAATGTACATTTGCTGACCCATTGGCTGAGAGTATTGCACTAATCTCACTAAATAAATATGAAACCTATTGGGAAATCACTCCCGAAGCTAGTGCTCTACTAGACTTGGCTCCATGAACACCAGTCAAATAATCAATGTATTTAATATGGATTCCTACATGTCCCAGTACAAATCCTATTGTCTGCCCTTGGACTTTCTTGGAAAAATTCAAAGTGACAACAATACCTTAATTATTGTTAATAGCAGTCCGTCGACTGTGCTGACGGGTCATTGGCTGTGCATCTTTCAAACAATGAAGACGATTGAATTTTTTGATCCTCTTGGTCTACTCTATACATTCTACACACCCCACATCAGCAACTATATTGAGTGCAGTGGGAGAACTATTATTCAAAATAGAAGGAAAGTGCAGGATCTGACACTAAAAGCTACGGCTTCCATGCACTACTAAATTTTGTGTTTTGATGTCGCGGCTATACTTACAATCAGTTTCTCAACATATGTGTAGACAATCCACGTCTGAACGACTTTCTAGTGGAAAATATCCTCTCAGACCTGTACAGTATTGATTTCGGTGCCCTAAGAGTAAAGTGCTTAAAAAATGGTTGTGAATTTGTTTACTAATAAAATGTATATATATAAAACAATGTCTTTAAATCTTCACTTTAGAATTCTTCTTCTTCATCGGTGTATAGGCAACTGTTGTGAATCGCTAATGCCGGTAAATCATTTGGATTCACTGTATATTGATCTTGATTGACTGCAAAGTCAGGGTCACATTTTCTAAAGCATAATGTAACATCACTCTTGTCATATCTCTTTGTATAGTCAATCATACTATTTGCATTTATATTATGAAAATCACGAGTTTCAATCTGTCTAATTTAACCAATATCACATACAGTGTTTTCAAATGGTGAATCACATTCGGTAACTGCCAAATAAAAATCATTTGGTTTATAGTCATAATAGGCAGTGTCATCACAACGACGACGTAGAAACCAAATTGTCTTGTTACCCCAACAGTTGAATCGTAGAACAGATTCTTCCTCCCAGAATAATTTAAATCCACGACGATACCAATCTCGTAGAAATAAACTAAAATCACGTTTGGGATTCTTTCCAATCATAGCGGGGTAAATATTCTCCCACTGATCACATTTGTCATAGTGACAATTGGAGCACAGATGTCCTCTAGGGTGAGAGTCACAAATCTCTTCAAGACATGAATTACATCCTTTAATTTGTACTGCATAGCCTCTATGTAATTTACAAGGATTAAATAATTTATACTTTTCACTATAGTCATCAATAATTGTACAATTCTCACATTTAGTTCAACTGCCAAGAGTGTACATGCATAGTGGACATGTATAGAACATTTTTTGGGTTTCCGATGTCAACTCTCTCACAGCTAAAACGAAACTGATCGTGTTCGCTCGATAAATTCAGGGTGGAGGAATGGGAGAGGAGTAATTCTGTGACGTCACCTCTTTCGAATGGGAGCCATCTACATTGAATCTATGACAATGTTTTTAAAAGTATATCCACTATATTATTCTGCTTTGTTCCAATTGATATATCAATAAATTGAGTATAAGCATTTGAGTCACACCGACAAAGCTTCATACAATAGTCCAATGGGGGAGAATCAGTTTTTATTATATTGTCAAGTGTTCCCCGAGAGAATATCCTGCGTTGAAGAGATAACTCAAGAAAATCATCATCCAAAATCAAATGTTTTCCCATAAACACAAGATTCGATCTAATTCTCTCTTTCTCAAATTTATTCATTTTTCAATCCTATCACTCTGACTGCTGACTCTAGACTGACCTTGAATCGTTAGCTTAACATTCTAACAAAAAGAAAGGGAACATTTTCGATTTCGAAACAATTTTATTGGATAATAACAACAATAATACTAAGCATGTACAATCAACGATACTGTTTATTGTCTTCGATATGTTTCACTAATGCACTTAAAGCAAATTGAAGTCTATTCACATGCGCTATATCAACTTTTGCAGCGAAACATAATTGATCCTCCATTTTAAATTTGCTCAAGGATATCACATATCTTGCATATACTTCATCCCATTCCAGACAAAGCCGTGATCCTCTCGTGATTTCCACCGCAATGTTTGGTGCTCTTGTATTATTGCTACCAACTCCACTATCAATTTCTAATATGGTAAACATTCCACTCATCATCAACACAAATATATCCAAATGAGTAAAGTGAAACTGTTCTCGCTCTTTTGAATTCTATTCACAGACTAATAAAAAGCTATAGCAAAAATCCTTTCCTTATATTCTCTGCAATCTTCTCCCGCTAATATTTTCGGCCCTCTGACTTGCTTAGAAGTAGACACGTGATCCTGTTTCCCGTTATCGGATCAATAAAATTTCCCCACCGATTATGTAATCAAGTTCTCAGAAATCCACTTGTTCTAGTCGATTACGCAATCAATTTCTCAGAAATCCAATTGTCCTAGCCGATTACGCAATCAATACATTCTCCACCAATTATGTAAATCAAGTTCTCGGAAATCCATTTCCCCCCTCTTGTCCTAGATCAATACATCTCTTCCCCACCGTCAATGCGCATGTGCAAACTTCACCCCCAGTGTCATTACACCTGGACAAACAACAACAAATAAATCGACCTTGAAAAAAGGGGTCATTGACCGTTAGTGGATCGATAATCCTTGAATAAATTATGTACTGTTGGCGTTAGATTCAATTGTAGATGGCAGCACATGTGATTGTCCCGGCTGCCTGGCTCTCTACTCCCTCTCACGATATTCTAGGACTAATGGATCGACACGATCACCCCTTGGAAGAAAAAACAAATAAACACGCATCTGTGATCTTTCTTCTGGCAAAAAATACAAAATTCCACATTTTTGCATATAGGAGCTAGAAACTCTTATAGAAGGGTTCTATGATACGCTGAATCTGATGGTGTGATTTTTATTAACGTTCTATGACTTTTAGGGGTTGTTTCCCGATTTTTCGAAAATAGGGAAAATTTTCTCAGGCACGTAACTTTTGGTGAGTAAGATTAAACTTGTAGAAATTTATATATTTGAAATCTGCATAAAATCCGGTTCTTTTGGGGTATATACTGGTATCACAATCCGTTTTTTAGAGTTTCGGTTACTATTGAGCCGGGTCGCTCCTTAGTTGCAGCTCGTTACCACGAACTGTCTGACCAGAGCTCGTTACTGAAAAAAAATTGCATTTCAAATGTTTTCCCTTTCTTAACTTTGTTAAATCCAAAATTTCTTATACTTTAGGCATCAATAATTCCTGAATAAATATCAACATATTTATATTAAACTGTCAATCCATATCCTTTTTTTTTTTAGTAATCATGGTTATGATGGTGTTTTTTTTCATATTATGTGAAATAAAAATAGTCAGCTTAAAATACGTTTCAGTAAAGTACAAATTATGTTCTGGTCTTCAGAAGGCATGGGGGATGTCAATCCTACTCATCGTAGTGTCTGCTCGTTTTGACTCGATAATGTATTGTAATTTTTGTTCGTTTTGGGGTTAATTTTTTTGTTGATGTTGATTTGTGGTAATTTTACGCTTGGAAAATTATTTCACTTTATTTCTGCATATTGTTAGTTTAATATAGTTCTTTAAATTTTTTTTTTGGAAAACTTGTTTTGTGAAAAAGTTTTTTTAAGCTAATAAGATGAAAAATTGCATTTCAAATGTTTTCACTTTCTTAACTTTGTTAAATCCAAAATTTTTTATACTTTAAGCATCAATAATTCCTAAATAAGAACCTGGTTCTGCTAAACCATAAGTGAATAAGATGAGTAAAATACATCTAGATAGTTTTCCTAAATGGTACTTTAGTATGATCTGTGCTTAAATTTTTCCTTTTTATCACTAAACTATCATAACAAGAAAAAAAACCCTCAATCAGACCAGCTACATAAACAGGACAGTCGTTTTCAGTAAAGACTTTTATTCCCAGCCTCTTAGTCTAAAAAGGTAAATTGTATAGAAAGTTTTGACAGATTATAAAAATAAGGATATTTTGGGAGATCCAAGTAAGGGGACAAAGACTAAAAGTAAATAACCGTAATAGTGAACATGATACATGGTACCAGATGCTTGGTATAAATTATTTCTACTACTACTACTAACAACTCACCGCAGCACCTAGCCGCCTGAGGCCAACACAGCTACGAATGCTCCTCTTCCATCCCAATCTATTCAAAGCCTCCCTTTTTACGCCCGCCCATGAAGTTCCCATTTCCTTTAAATCTTTCTTTATGACGTTCTCCCACCCCAGACGGGGACGACCTGCTTTCCGTTTAGACCTAGACGGTTGGCTGAAAAGAACAATCTTCGGTAATCTGTCGTCCTTCATCCACACAACGTGCCCAAGCCACCTCAACCTTTCTTTCATTATAGCCCTAGAGAACCGTATTGAACCCCATTTTCCGTATAGCCTATTGTTTGAAATACGATCAGTCAGCCAGGTACCCAGAACAATCCTTAAGCAATTTCTCTGGAAAACATCTAGCAAATCTTCATCCGCTTTTCGAAGCGCCCATGCTTCCGAGCCATATTTGACCACTTTCATCACTGTAGCTTCTAATATTCTAACCTTGGTTTGCAGACTTATCTTCCTGTTCTTCCAAACTTTTTTTAACTGTGAAAAAACACCTTGGGCCGTGGCTATTCTTCTTTTGATATCTTCACTGCTCCAACCATCTTTACTAATAATGCTACCAAGGTAAGTGAAAATGTCCACCTGATCAATTTTTTAATTACCCAACTTCACCTTTTCATCTTCACTTATTCCTAGCCTTAGTGACTTAGTCTTTTTAACATTAATTTTTAAACCTATTCTAGCACCCAGAAGTCGCAAAACCTCTAAAACTTCATTCATTTTGCTCACACTTTCATCTATGATGCTTAAATCATCAGCATAATCTAAGTCCAGGAGACTTTTTCCTTCCCATTTGATTCCGTGGTCTCCCATTGCATTTCCTGTGCTCCTGAAGACAGAGTCCATCAAAATAATCCATATAAAGGGGGATAGAACACAACCCTGCTTAACTCCTGATTTAATACAAAACCAGCTGCTAACCTCATTTCCTACCTTAACCGCAGCAGCGTTATTCTCGTACATAGCACTAATCACTTTAATGTATTTGTCTGGTATACCATACAAGGATAAAACCTTTACTAACACTCTTCTATCAACAGAATCGAACGCTTGCACATAATCTATAAAACTGAGGACCAAAGGTGTTTGAAAACTCAGACACTTCTCAATTATTAACCCAAGAGTGAAAATTTGGTCGACACATCCTCTACCTTTTCTAAAACCGCGCTGTTCTTCTCTTAAAACTTTGTCTACGGCATCTCTCAGTCTAAAAAGTATCATATTACTAAGTAATTTTACTACCTACAGAGACCAGACTAATCCCTCGATAATCACTACACTCACTTTTATCACCTTTCTTATAAAGTGGCTTAACTATGGTTTTCCTAAAATCGTTAGGTACTTCCCCTTTTTCAAAAATCATATTCATAGTCTTCAGTAACCTATTCCTAACCTCAGAGCCACCATATTTAAGAAACTCATTTACCACCCTATCACCACCTGGAGCCTTATTATTTTTTATTCCTTTAGTACTGCCGCTAATTCCCCCTCACAAAACAAATCTTCCTTCACATCCAAGGTATCACAAACTTTTTCATTTTCTTCTATATCTCTTCCTTCAACTCTATCTCGTTTAAGCAAATTCTTAAAATGTTCGGCCCATCTCTCTTTAGTTTTTTCCTTATCGCTAATTGTGGCCCTATTCCTATTTTTAACTGGTCCAAGTCCTTATTTCCTACTCCCTCTCAATTCGTCAACATGCCAGTACAATATTTTACTATTATGCCGTCTAGCTGCATCTTCCAGATCCTTGGCAATTTTATCCATGGCCTGTACTTCACACCACCTTAGTTCATATTTTAATGCTTTTTCCACTTTCTTTACATTCCTTTTGTTTTCATATGATCTAACACTAAGGTAATTCTTGTACAAGTCCTTTCTCCTTTCTATCAAACATAAAGCTTTTTCACTAATATTCTTAACAGCTAGACAGAATTATGGAAAGCTAGACAGTTTGGACGCTAAAATGCACTCTTTTAGGGGTCCCCCCTTCTTGGCCAACACAATGATTCGCAGCCCCTCTTTTATAATAGTTGTTGCGTAGTTAAACATCACTAGACATAGTTTCATGAAACATTTAGTGAAAAAATGAATAGACGTTCAAATGAGGATAATTTTATTTATTAGACAGCGAAAACAGATACGAAAGTCTTTACGTACTCTTGTATATGTTTTCACTGTCTAATAAATGGACTTATCCCCATTCGAACGTTTATTTGCTCGTTATAGAAAGGCAGCGTGGTCTGAATCAACTTAGCTAAATCAGGCATTAAAATAAATGTCCAGATTAACCGTTTATT
Source organism: Artemia sp. Kazakhstan ARC1039 (assembly GCA_029168905.1). Taxonomy (NCBI): domain Eukaryota; kingdom Metazoa; phylum Arthropoda; class Branchiopoda; order Anostraca; family Artemiidae; genus Artemia; species Artemia sp. Kazakhstan ARC1039. The sequence continues at coordinate 40,804 of JAQQPU010004576.1, forward strand.
TTGTATGGACTACATGACTTTTCAGGAACAAACGCGCCACTGAGTGGCATTACTTCTTCTGCAGCTGGAAAGCTCCTTGTGTAGTTTTTTGATACTTTTAAATTGCTTATATATCTCATAGTTTCTAATCGATAGCAACTTAGTCTTCTTTGGGACAAAATTGTAGTTTGGTTCCGCAAAATGGCAGAAAATGCAACTTTCCTGTGGCAAAATATTTTTGGTTACTTAATAAAGTATTACAGCTTTAATTTTCATTTAAATGAACCCTCTTTCGACATTCTAGGACCTTTGGTTCAATATTTCATTATAGTAAAAAACAAACACACAGAAAGACCAGTAAAATCACGTCCTTTGTCCCCCCCCCGGGGGGGGGGGTGCAAAACTCCTAATTTTTGTAGATAGGAGCTTGAAACCTTTAGAGTTTTCTGATATTGTAAAACTAATGGTGTGATTTCCATTAAGGTACTTGACTATTAGGGATGTGTCCCCCTTTTAGAAAATGATCTGAATTTTCCGGGGCTCGTAGTTTTTATGGGGAACATTTAAACTTAATGAACTTTGAAAAGTATTGGGAAACGGCGTAAAAAGCAAATTCTTGTAATGTATTACCAAGATCAAATTCCTCTTTTAGAGTTTCGGTTGCTATCGGTCTGAGTTACTGTCTATTCAGTCATTACAGCAAACAGTCTGAAAATAAAGCCTTGGTGTAAAGAGTGTTGGTTGAGGGGATGAAACCCATTATGTTTAGGGTAACATTGGATATTGTTTTAAAAGGAAACAAAAACCATGTTAAAAAAGACAGTTTTAGAAAAAATCAGTTTACGTAAAATGAACAGAAATTAAATTACAAATGAGTTGGTTTTCATCCTTGTGTTCCGAACCCGTGTACGAAAAGAGGGGAAATTTTCCTGTAAAAAGAGGGGAAATTAATGGAGCAGCTACTCAAATTCTAATAAGCTTAGGGGAAAAGTCTTAATGATCAGTTCGGGGACTTTTTTTTTAGTCACCTAACTGATAAGGCACCAGTTCAAATCTTTCAAGTCACCTCATCAGTTTAGATATTGATGTGTTTATTCTGTATCCTTGTTTGTAACTTTTTATAATTCCAATTAGGTTCTAATTTAATTCTCTCTACTGAAAAATGACAACTTTACAAAAGAAGAGTTGATTACAAAATTAGTTAAGAGCTATTGCCACCACTTCTAAGCCAAATAGCTCCTATTGCTCCAGCAACAATGGTTTCTTAGCTGTTTATTTCTACTGGCTAATAAAATAATAGAATTACAAATATACCAGGAAATTCGGAATAAATATTTTAAGTGGCCTTCAATTAAAGAACGCTCCATAAAAGTGCAACTAATGGTTCTAATTTTTCTTACCCTCTCCTTACTACTGTCGATAATTAAGACTAATTACACTCAATAGAAAGTAAACTACACTAGTATTTTCTATGGAATTTATTTCAATGATAGCTCTTAAAGTTGAAATGGCGACACTATTGCTTTTGAATTATGGCTGGGTGGCTGGTTCATTGTGATTAGTTTTAATTAGCACTCCCTTTGCATAACAAGTGCTATAAAGGAGAAATAAATTCTAGTTAATAGTTACATAAGGGTCTGACAAACTCGCGCTGAACACTTTAATTGTCATTTAGAAGTTAAGGGCTGTGCACGTTCCTCCTCGACATGAACTTTAACAAATGCTTCCTATCTACACTTTACCGAGTTTCAGTAAATTTGTACTTTACTGAAAAAAATTCAAATGAATTTACTGAAAAAAATGGGCATTGTCAGTTTAATATACATGTACTGATATTTATTCCTTAAAATCTTAACTAATTTTTGTTTTCTTAAAGTTATAAGTAAAGATATTAAAAAAAAAATTTTTAGTAGAATACAAATTATATTTTTGCTTTTAGAAAGCATAGGGTTTAGAACCCAACTCAGATTAATTTCTGCTCGTTTTGAATTTGACTTATTTTAATTTCTGTTTGTTTTGGGTTTCATTTATTTATTGATACTGATTTGTGGTAGTTGTATGCTTGGTAGATTATTTGATTCTATTTTTGTTCATTTCTGGTTTAATGGAGTTTTTTACTTTTTTTTGAAAAATTAATTTTGTGCAAACAGTTTTTTGATTAATTTCTTTTCGCTTTATATTGACATTAATTAAAAAAAAAACTTTTTCCACAAAATCAGTTTTTCAAAGAAAATTAAAGAACTCTTAAACCAAAAACGAGCCAAAACAAAATCAAACAATCTACCAAGCATGAAACTATCACAAATCAGCATCGATAAATAAATGAAACCAAAATCGAACAGAAATTACAATAAATAACAGAGTCAAACTCAAAACGAGCATAAATTAACATGAGTTGGGCTCAAAACCCCTATGCCTTCCCAAGGCCAGAACACTTTACTGAAAAAAATATAAATGCTTTTACTTTTATAACTTTAATAAACCAAATAATATTAACATTTTGATTACTAAATATCAGTATATGTATATTAAACTGACAATACACATTCATTTGTATTTTTTCAGTAAAGTGCAAATTATGTTCTGGCTTTGGGAAGGCATAGGGGTTTTGAGAGTCCCAATGCCTTCCCAATTTTGGAAGTGTCTGGGGAAACAGTGGGCGTGAGAGAGGGGTTAGTTGCTCTTCAATCACTTTTGACTATTAAAAAGTTACTAGCCCTTTCAATTTCCAATTAAATGAGCCCTTTTTTGAAGATTCTACAACATCGTTTTCTATAAAAACCTTATATGGCCCCAGGGCATAACTTACAACCCTTGCCCTTAGGTCTGTAAGGGGGGGGGGGGTGATTTTCATCCTTAAAGACCTTATTTCGAGAAAATTCAACAATGTTGACCAAAATGACTATCTCAAAATTTTGATTGGATGTTTTTAGGGAAAAGGTGGGAGTGAGAGGGGGGTTGGTTGCCCTCTAATCACTTTCAAATATTAAGAAGAGCACCAGCTCTTAAACTTCCAAACGAATGAGGCTTTTTTGAAGTTTCTACGACAACGCTTTCAGTAAAAACCTTATGTGCCCCCAGGGCATAACTTACAACCCTTGCCCTGAGGACTGTGGGGGAGTGTCCTCCTCAAAAACATAATTTCTATCTGGAGATCAACTACGCTGAACAAACCTGCTATCTCAAAATTTTGATTGGATGTGTTTTGAGAAATGGTGGACGTGGAAGGGGTGTTAGTTGCCTTGCAATCATTTTCGACTATTAAAAAGGGCACAAGATACTCCAATTTCCAATTGAATGAGTCCTTTTCGAAGTTTCTACGACAACTTCTTCGATACGAAGTGCCCTGGTCTAAAGAAAAAAAAAATTGTGCCAACATCGTTCTTATATGCCCCCAGGGCATAGCTTAAAACCCTTGCCCTGAAGCTTGTGGGGGAGTGACCTCCTCAAAAACATAATTTCTATCTGGAATCTCTATCTGGAATTTCTATCTGGCTATCTCAAAATTTTGATTGGATGTGTTTGGGGAAATGGTGGATGTGGAAGGGGTGTCAGCTGCCTTCCAATCACTTTTGACTATTAAAAAGGGCACTAGCCATTCCAATTTCCAATCGAATGAGCCATTTTCGAAGTTTCTACGACAACTCCTTCGATACGAAGTGCCCTAGTATGGAAGAAAAAAAAAATAAGTAATACATTGTGCCAACATCGTTCTTTACTAAGGCAGCGCGATTGTGCTGCCTATGATAGTCTTTTTCAGGGAGAAATACTGAGTCTCTTTCGGAAGTTAAACAACCATCCCTTCTATAAAACCTTTAATACCCCCTGGGAATAACTTACAACCCTTGCCCCTAATCTCTGGTCTTTGCTTCAACCCCAAAAGCCTTGTTATATGATATTTTGACTTTCTTGAATAGAATGGCTATCTCAAAATTTCTATTAGACGCATTTCGGGACAATATGACGTGTGTGTAGGGGCGAAGGGTAGCTGCCCTCTGATCACTTTTACTCTTAAAAAGAGCACTAGAGTGTCTGATTACCAATCCATTGAGCCCCCTTTGAAGTTTATATGACCACACATTCTATAAAAAAAAACTATGTGTCCCCAGGGCAAAACTTACAACCCTTGCCCTGAGGGCTGAGGGGATTTGTTATCCTCAAAAACATAATTTCCGGACCTTTCATATAGGCTTAACAAAATGCCTAGATCAAAATTTTGATTGGAAGTGTTTGGGGAAATGATAGGCGTGGAGGGAGACATTTGCCCTTTGATCAATTTCGACTTATAAAAAAGGCACTAGTCCTCTCAATTTCCAATCGAATTAGCCCTTTTTGAAGCTTCTACGACAAAACTTTCTATACAAACGTTATATGCCCCAGGGCATAATTTATGACCCTTGTCATGAGGGCTATGGGGTGAGGGCTGTCATCCTCAAAGACATAATTTCCAGACCTTTCAACTACGTTGAACAAAATGACCATATCAAAATGTTGATCGGAAATGTTTGGGGAAATGATGGGTTGTTGGGGTTTGTCCTACTCAAAAACATAATTACCGGACCCTTCAACTACGTTCAACAAAATTAGTATATCAAAATGTTGATCGGAAGTGTGTTGGGAAATGATGGGTATGGGGGGGGGCATTCGGCCTCCGATCGCTTTTGACTATTAATAAGGGCACTAAATTCCCAATTGAATGAGTCATTTTTTAAGTTTCTACGACAACGCTGGCAAATACCTAATTTCCAGAACTTTCAACTACGGTGAGCAAAATGTCTATCTCAAAATTTTGATCGGATATGTTTGGGGAAATAGTAGGCTTGGGAGGGGCTTTATCTGCCCTCCAATCACTTTAGACTATTAAATTCGGAACTAGCGCTTTCAATTTCCAATCGAATGAGCCCTTTTTTAGTTTCTAAGACAACATTTTGTATAAAAACCCTTATATGCCCCAAGGGCACAGCTTATAACCTTAGCCCTGAGGGTTCTGAGAGGAGTGTCATCCTCAAAGACCCAATTTCCAGAACTTTCATCTACGTTAAACAAAAGGGTTGTCTCAAAATTTTGATTGGATGTGTTTGGGGAAATGTTGAGCTTGAGAGGGAGGCTAGTTGCCCTCCAATCACTTTCGACTATTCAAAAGGGCACTATCCCTTTCGGTTTCCAATTGATTCCAATTGAAGTTTCTACGACAACACTTTCTATAAAAACCTTATATGCCCCCAGGGTATAACTTACAACCCTTTCCCTGAGGGCTCTGAGGGGGTTTTCATCCTAAAAGACCTAATTTCCAGAACTTTTAACTACGTTGAAGAACATGAATATCTCCAAATTAAGATTGGATGTGTTTGGGGAAATGGTGGACGTGAGAGGGGGGTTAGTTGCCCTCCAATTACTTTTAATTATTTTAAAGGGCACATGCCCTTTCAATTTTCAATCGAATGAGCCCTTTTTGAAGTTTTACGACAACGCCTTCCATAAAAACCTCGTATGCCCCCAGGGCATAACTTAAAACCCTTTCCCTGAGGGTTGTGGGGGAGTGTACTCCTCAAAAACATAATTTCTATCTGGAGATCAATTACGCTGAACAAAATTTCTATCTCAAAATTTTGATTGGATGTGTTTGGGAACATGGTGGGCGTGAGAGGGGGGTTAATTGCCCTCCAATGACTTTCAACTATTAGAAAGGCTACTAGCCATTTCAAATTCCAATGGAGTGAACCCTTTTTGAAGTTCCTATGACAACGTTTTCAATAAAAACCTTATATGCCCCCAGGGCGTAACTTACAACCCTTGCCCTGAGGGCTGGGGGGGGGGTTGTCATCCTCAAAGACATAATTTCCAGAACTTTTAACTACGTTGAACAAATTGGCTATCTCAAAATTTTGATTGAATATGTTTGGGGGAATGGTGGGCGTGAGAGGGGGGCTAGTTACGCGCCCCAATCACTTTCGACTTTTAAAAAGGGCACTAGCCCTCTCAATTTCCAATTAAATGAGCCTCTTTTGAAGTTTTTACGACAACACAGTTTTATAAAAACCTTATATGCCCTTAGGCCATAATTTACAACTTTAGCCCTGGGGACTCTGGGAGGTTTTTCATCCTCAAATACATAATTTCCAGAACTTTCAACTACGTTGAACAAAATGGCTATCTCTAAACTTTGATTGAATGTGTTTGGGAAAATGGTGGGTGTGAGAGGGGGATTAATTACTCTCCATTCACTTTCGACTATTAAAAAGGGTACTAGTCCTTTCAATTTCCAATCAAATAAGCCCATTTTGAGATTTCTACTACAACTTTCTATATAAACCTTATATGTCCCCAGGGCGTAACTTACAACCCTTGCACTGGGGGCTCTTAAGGAGTTATTATCCTAAAAGACCTAATTTCCAGAACTTTCAACTACTTTGAACAAAATGGATATCTCAAAATTTTAATTGGATGTGTTTGGGGAAATTGCGGGCGTGAGAGGGGCGTTAGTCGCTTTCTATTAAACCTTACATGCCCCCAGGGCATAACCTACAACCCTTATTCTGAGGGCTGTGACGGGGAGGGGTTGTCATCCTTAAAGACCTAATTTCCAATACTTTCAACTGCCTTGAATGAAATGGCTATCTAAAAATTTTGATTGGATATTTTTGGGAAAAAGTGGGCGTGAGAGGGGTGTCAGTTGCCCTCAAATAACTTTCGACTATTGAAAAAAAGGCACTAACCCTTTGAATTTCCAATCGAAATAGCTCTTTTTTAAGTTTCTACGATAAAGATTTCAATGTAAACCTTGTATGCTCCCCGGGCATAACTTATAACCTTGCCCTGAAGACTGTGGGGGGAGTGTCCTGCTCAAAGGTATAATTTTCAGAAATTTCAACTGTGTGGAACAAAATGGCCATCTCAAAATTTTAATTGGATATGTTTCGGGAAATGGTGGGCGTGGAAGGGGTGTTACTTGCCTTCCAAACACTTTCGACTATTAAAAAGGGTACTAGCCATTTCAATTTCCAATCGAATGAGCCCTTTTTGAAATTTTTACGACGACGGTTTCTATAAAAAAAACTTATATGCCCCCAGGGCATAGAACCCTTGCCCTGAGGGCTGTGGTGGGGTTGTCATCCGCAAAGATCTAATTTCCAGAACTTTCAACTATGTAGAACAAAATGGCTATCTCAAAATTTTGATTGGATGTATTTGGGAAAAAGGTGGGCGTGGAAGGGGTGTTAGTTGCAATCCGATCACTTTCGACCATTAAACATGGCACAAGCCACTCCAATTACCAATTAAATGAGCCCTTTTCGAAGTTTCTACGACAACTTCTTCGATACAAAGTGCCCTGGTCTAAAGGAAAAAAGTAATAAATAATATATTGTGTCAACATCGTTCTTATATGCCCCAAGGGTATAACTTAAAACCCTTGCCCTGAGGGCTGTGGGGGAGTGTCCTCCTCAAAAACATAGTTTTATCTGGAAACCAATTACGCTGAACAAAATGGGTATCTCAAAATTTTGATTGGATGTGTTTGGGGTAACGGTGGGCGTGGAAGGGGTGTTTGTTGCCTTCCAATCAATTTCGACTATTTAAAAGGGCACTAGCCGTTCCAATTTCGAATCGATAAGCCCTTTTCCAAGTTTTTACAACAAGTCCTTCGATACGAAGTATCCTGGTATGGAAAATAAATAATACATTGTGCCAACATCGTTCTTTACTTAGGCAGCGCTATTGCGCTGCCTATGATATAACTTAGGCAATTTAATATAGTCCTGGTACTTGTATGATCCTTGTACAGGTCCTACTAATATAGTCCTGGTACAGGTACCTGGTAGCTGGTACTTGTAGTCGTACAAGTACCAGGACTACGTTAAATTGCTTAAGTTATATCTAGATAAAGAGGTTCATCTCTGAACCAGTCTTAATGTTGAAGTTATCTTATGTTTTGTTTTAACTTGTTGAAGCTTATCAAGCTTCCATGTTATTTTGTATGAAGCTTATTTATTGCCCTGCCAAAGACAGAAGGGTTTTCGGTTAAGGATTGTTCATGCACAGTGAAAATCTTGCCTTTTTTTCTCAAAACTTAGTTTTAAAAAAAAAACTTTCCTAAAAATAAGTTTTTCAAAGAAAAGTAGAAAGGCCATTTTAAACTTAAGCTCAGGAGATACAAATGCCTGTTAAAATTCAAACTCAAAACGACCAGAAATTACTATTGAAGAATAATTGAAACCCAAACGAACAGAAATTAAATAAATAATCATAGCAAAAAACATACAACAAGTAATAATATAAATGAATAAATAGATCTTAAAGCGAGTAATGCTTGGATTGAATATGAAAATCAAGCTTAAAACAAAAAAGATAGTTTGCTATTAAAGTATAAATGAAACTTAAAACGAACAGAAATTAAATAAACAATGAATGCGAACAAACATACAACATATATTAATGTAAATTAATAAATAAATCTTAAAACAAGTGAAACTTAAATTGAATATGCAAATCAAGTTTGAATCGAATAAAAATAATTACAAACAAGAGTTTGGGTGTCGCCTCACCGCAGAAGCCTAAAACCTACTGCGTCATTGGCGCCTTACTGAAAATTATATGAGTCTTGAATGATCTTGGAAAGTATAAACAAAATCAAATTGAATATTAGATATATAATGATATTAATTGTTGAAAGATCCATCAGTTCAAGATTTTTTTTTTCACTGTAATTTTTATTTTTGTTTTCAATGCTGTAAGAACTAGAAAAGAATAAATTTGTAATATACGAGTAATTCGTTTTCAGTGAAGCGCCAATGACGCAGATGGCTTAGGTTATTACAGTTAAAGAAGGGGGCAGTATCCAAATTTTTTTCGTAGTGAAACTATATTTGTCTTGACCAACCTTGGAAAGAACTAATCAATTAAACTGAATATTTTATGTATAATGATATTAATTGCTGAAAGCTCATCAGTTGAAAATTTTACTGTAATTTTACTATTTATCTTCAATATTAAGTACAAAAGAAAACATTTGTAATATAATTCGTTTTCAGTAAAGCGCCAATGACGCAGTAGGTTTTAGGCTTCTGCAGTGAGGCGATACCCAAACTCTTGTTTGTAGTTATTTTTATTCGATTCAAACTTGATTTGCATATTCAATTTAAGTTTCACTTGTTTTAAGATTTATTTATTCATTTACATTAATATATATTGAATGTTTGTTCGCATTGATTGTTTATTTAATTTCTGTTCGTTTTAAGTTTCATTTATACTTTAATAGCAAACTATTTTTTTCGTTTTAAGCTTGATTTTCATATTCAATCTAAGTATTACTCGTTAATCTAGGCATAAGATCTATTTATTCATTCATATTACTACTTGTTGTATGCTTTTTGCTATGATTGTTTATTTAATTTCTGTTCGTTTTGGGTTTCATTTATTCTTTAATAGTAATTTCTGGTCGCTTTGAGTTTGAATTTTAACAGGTATTTGTATCTCCTGAGCTTAAGTTTAAAATTATCTTTACTTTTCTTTGAAAAACTTATTTTTCGGAAAGTTTTTTTAATTAATTTTGTTCGTTTTTGATTGCAAAAAGTTTCAAGTTTTTATGGCATGGAGGAGGGGTTGCTTACTGTCCGATTATTCTTGATTTTAAAAAACCGATCTAGAACTTTCAATTGAAATCGAATGAGGCTTTTTTCAAAGTCTATACGATTACCTCTTTGATAAAAAACCTTATATATGAACAATGGACAACTTGCATAACTTGTTGACAGCAATTGACAACAATGAATGGATTGAAAAAATAACAAGTTTAATTAACTCAATCTTGCGTTAATTAAGTAAATTACATTACTTTAGACTACGTAAGGGGGGCGTCCCACTCGCCCCTCCCCTGGATCCGCCACTGCCTTACACTCTCTGTTTCTTTCCTTGTTAGGGAGGAGAGCAGATGCCTAATAGGTGTGTGTTAATACCAAAACATTTTAACTCTCATTGGGCCTTCAGGTATAAACAAAATTAGTTCAAAGGAAGGGGTTGGGAAAAAGGGTATGGGGGTTGATTTGCCCTTCAATCAATTTTGACTCTTAAGAGCTGGACTAGAACTTCCAATTTCCAATCAAATGAGCCCTCTCTGAAGTTTATACGAGAATCCCTTCCTACCTCCGGGCCCTGGGGGGTTTTGCCAACGTCAAAGTTTTGTTACTTAGCCTTTAAACTATTTTTAACAAAATGGTATTTTTAACCCTTGCATATAAAGCAGCTCTGGGGGAAAATAATAAAAAATATTGAAGCTATATAAGATTTATTCATTTTTTTATGTTTGCACCACTTATCTTTATGTTTGTAAGATAGTTAATTTTAATTTCTGTTCTTTGGGGTTTTGTTTATTCTTTGACAGTAATTTCTGGTATTTTTGAGTTTTAACTATAATTGGAATTAATTTCTGCTGGTCCTCAGTTCAATATGGCTCTTTACTCTTCTTAGAAAACTTATTTTTATGTAAGGCTTTTTTTTAATTAATAATAATAAAACATTGTAGCCTTATGGCCTCTGCTATAGACAGCTTAACTACATGCTTCTGAAAAATCAAACCTGATTGTTTCACACAACAATGAATGGATGGAAAGAATAGCTTCTAAAAACAGCTAGGTTATTCCATTTGTTGATGCAGAAAGAACAGGATCGTTTTAATTAGGCTATTTTTCGGATTTTTTGTGCCACAATAATTTAGTATTTATCACAAAGTATGTATTTTAACCTTATTTTAAGTATGGCTGTAATTTTAAGTATTTTATAATAGATTTACTATGTGTTCTCCCATACAAAACTTTACCCTATTAAAGTCTTTTGAGTGGGGGCAGCGTATTTGGCATAAAGAAGAAAACTTTAGTGTAGACCACAGTTTATAGAATTATCCAGTAAGTTTATCGCA
>JAQQPU010004577.1:0-11636 GCA_029168905.1 Artemia sp. Kazakhstan ARC1039
GCTTCAGTTTTTGCTTTTCCGCCTCTTCTTTGCCTTCCTTGTAGTAAAGGCAGCTTCAATCTTGGCTTTAACTGATGTATCAGTGAGCACTTTTGCTCTGTCCTCCTTTCTTCCTTGAAGCATTTTGTTTTCTTGATAGTGCTGGGATGCGGTTGTACTTATTCAGGTGTGACTATCCTATTTCACAGTGGCTGCAAAATCGCAGGGCTTACTGAAAGCATTGGGTGAGAGGATGGCAGTGCAGGTAGGGATGGAGCTAGAGTTAGAACTTCTGATGAGCTTGGCAATTTGCCACCAGCTTCATGGGCAAAAAACATTTGATTGGTCTGTATTTAAGAGCACAGATCTTCATTATCAAATCATCTGGATTGGAAGGGGATATACCCTTTTCTCTCTCCCTTCTAGATGTTTCTCCCTTCCGAATCTCTTCTGGATGTTTGATGGTATGAACGCTAAGGGGAAAGATTTTCTTACCAACCCAGCTGTGATGAAAATGGTGACAGTTCTTCTCGATGTTGACGGTTGCTCGATGAAAAAAATACTACTAATTTTGATAATTAATTCTGTTAGGAATACATAGCTGTTACACATTTCAACTATTATGCAAGGGTTCTGAAATGCCACAGCCATTTCATTTCTACCAGATTTCTACTTCTCTTGATGAATAACGAAGAAGACCAGCGTCCAGCCAGCAACTCGTGAAGTTTCTAACTCGTGAATAGGCCCAAATCTGGTATAAAGTAAAGCTGGGATTTGAGAAAGACTGATAAAAACATAAATGTTTGCGTTCAGCAATGATCGCGCCAGCGGCCCGATGCTGCTGCCATTTCTTGTCCCCGCCACCGCCGATCTTCCCTTATCGGTGCGGCGCCTGGGTCTAATTGTATAATAGAAATCTCAAAGCAAAAATTTTAAAATATAAGGGAGCATCATTCAGCCAAGGGGGGTTGCAGCACCACTGCCCCTCCCCCCCCCCTTATGAGTGCCTATGGACCTGACAAAGTGAAGACAGCTGTAGTTCATTACTAGCTACTTGGACTTCTAATATTCCTTTCAAAACATTTGGACAAATTGGAGGCAAAACGTTATCCAAATATCTTATGAAGTAAACTATAGTTCAGTTAAAGGTCCAAGTGATCAAAATTAACACTTGCAAATTTCTAGCAGAGTATTCCCTTTTAGCTATAAAAGGAACGAGATTTATTATCTAACTCATTATTTAGAAGTTCATTTAATTTGGGACCCTCCTGACTTCTTCTTAAATACATTTGAAAAATTTAAAGCATACCATATATTAAATACGTAACCTAACCTAACCTAGGCACCTCCCCCCCCCCTAAACCCCAAAAAACAACAGTTTAAATATCGTAAACGCAATGAAAACTATTCTTTGCATTCCATTTCTCAATAGCGGTCTCTTGAAAATAACCATTCTGGCGGGTTTCGTCTCTCATTAGTATATAAAAGTGTCCGTATAACGCACCAATACCGGAAAATTAATAAATTAAAAATAATTATAAAGATCTTGATATTTCAAAGCAACTATGGGCCCAAAGCACCATGTTTCATACGAACCTGAGGTGGCTCGTACACCCGACACTCATTTTTTTTTTTTTTTACCCTCCAAGAATGTTCAGATTTTCTCTCTTCGTATTTGTTCTTGGGGGGAGCAAGAAGGAAAGAATTGTAACCAAAATGAATCTACGGAAACTCTAGAAGTTCTTTGTTCTTTTTTTATTCTTTTTGCACAGTTTTTCGTTTTTATCCCGATAAGGTTTTTCTTTTTTTGGTGAATACATGAAGGTAAGAAAAAGTAGTTTTGTGAACCTTCATTCCCAGACTAGTTACTAAAAGTTGTCAGTTACGACTGAACTAATTAATTCACCGCATTCCCTAGTGTCGTCAGTTATGTTTAATTTTTCTGGTCTTCCTTCATGTTTTCCTTACTGTATTTTGCCATGTCTTTAAATGTTCGTAAGTTTTACTAATATTTTCTTTATTCGTAGGGACTGCTGCTGCCCCATCTTTTACATCATCAAGCACAACGGCTCCACGGTCAATATTTCCAAGCTTTGGATCGACAACGTCTGCACCTGCCCAAATCTCTACTGGACTTGCTTTTGGAACCCCCGCTACAGCATCTACTTGTAGCTCTGGGTTTTCATTTGGGACTCCTTCAACCGCTACAAGCACCACTGCAGCTTCTTTAACTTCCGGATTTTCGTTTGCAGCTACAACAACTGCTGCAAGCACTGGGCAGGCATTGTCCTTAGGGTTAGGAACTCCACAGAAAATAGCTTTACCCACAATGACTCCTGGCCCATCCTTTTCGTTTGGTACTGCACCACTTGCTGCTACATCAACGGTTCCACCTGCTGCTCCTGCGCCAACTTCTCAAGTAGTTCCATCCGCCACCATAACGACTGTATCGTCATTATCATTTGCACCACAGACTGTGCAACCAGTACAAAATCAGCAGGTTGCCACCCCTGCTATGACTAGCACACCCTCGGGATTTTCGTTTGGTGTTTCGGCCACTACTCCAGCTCCTGTTACAAGTGCTGCGATTACGTCTGGTAATTTTCATTATATGTTAACTTTGTTTCAAGATAAGTGGCGAAAATACAGGGTGCAGTAAAATTAACACCCTTTGTTTAATTGAAATAAAATTACATCACTATAAATTATGTCTCTTTTCTTACATGAGTACATTCCACTCTTCTTTTTTTTTGTCAGTGAACAAAAACAAACAAAATATTCGCATCATGCATAAAAAATATATCTCTTATTCTAACCACTCTTTTGGGCCATCTAAGATCCTGATTATTGGTTGTCCTAAAGGGCAGTGGAATACACACTAAAAAATCAGTGTGTCCTCGCCCAAAATAACAACCTACATCATTGCAATTTTTTTTTTTAATGAATTCACATGAAAATATCAGCTAATACTAGACAATAATATACACTACTAGTTATCTAAAAGCTATAGCCATCGTGCAACTTATCTTTTAAGCACTGTTTTATGCAGTCAGATTTTCACTTATCTTAATTTCATAATCTATCTCATTCCATAGCCTAATACATCTATGAACAAATAAATGTTTAGATGTGGACGTTGACGCTAGTGGAATGTAAAACTTGCTTTTTGTTCAATTCTTGTCGTAACAATTTCTATGGAATTATTTATTTTTAACGAATTATTATCTAGTGAAAATCTGATTTATTTTTTAAAATATCCGGAAAATTAATTGGCAGTAAGCCTCTTGCATGTCTATACATAAATAAACACAGTTGACGTACTGATTCACGCAGTCCTTTCCCGCACAGCACTTGAATTGCTTTGTTCTGAAGTATGCTTATTTGGTCAACCACATATGGAATAATCTAAGCCATACTGAAGAGCAGCAGACAATGTAGATCATTGAAATATATTATAGTCTGAGAATTTGGCGCGTTATTTAATATTTCAGTTTTCATTAGGACACCCAAAACCCGGGAAAGTATCCCGGATGCGTGTTCAACATGTTCCTTAAAGCTAATAGTTTTGTCTAGGAATATTACTAATCATTTCACAGTTCCGCGACGTTGTATTTCTCCTTTTGAACCACCAATAATCTTTATCAAGGGATAATAATGAGGTATACGCTAGAATATGACAACGTTAGCTGATTTATATAATATATTTACAAAATTAAAGGAAGAACTATTGGGTTCGACTATGGTGAATAAAAATGAAACCACGCGAAATTTAAGGGGGGGGGGGGGGGTGGAGAAAGCTATAAAAGCAATAAACCTTTGAAGATTAGTGATTTAAATTCATGTGTTCTCAATGTTTCATACAATTTTGAAGTACTCCAGCAATATTTTACAAAAATTTTGAAACAAATAAATTTATATTTCATGAAGTTTATCTCAACTTATGTTCATTAAACCTGGAATACTTTTCGGCTTCTGGTTGAAGATTTGATTTATTTTTTTTTATATAGCCCCCAAAGAATATGGTGCTATCAGATCTGTTGACAGTGGTTGCCATTTAATAGGTCTTTCTATTTTCTATTAACAGATACTTTCTTTTAAAATAAAGGATAATTAGACAGGCTATAATTTTGCTCCTCTTAAGCACAGGGCGGTACTTATGCACAGACACTAATTGATTTTGAAAAACTAATCAGATTTTAAGAAGCACCTCTTTTTTGGTGTTTTCACTAAATAACATAAAAAAAATGAATTGTCTTACCCTAGATTTGAAAAATACCTTTTTTGTATCTTCATTAAAAAAAAAAAAAATTAAAGGAAGTTCTTCCCCTCCCTTATATTTTCGTGAATTTGGGTTCATGCTTATGCTGCACCTTGTATATTCATGAGCTATGGCAATTCATGTGGTCTAATTAGTTTTTTTTTATATAATATCCCGAACAGTATAATGTTCAGATTAAAGTTTGTAGTAATGTGGAAGGGCTCGATTTCCAGTATAATTTTCATTATTTTATATTTGAATTACTTTTCATAACTCTCTCTTCATTGCTATCGGATTAAAAAGTGTTATGTTACCGGTCTTAAGATAACTTATCCTATTATTCGAATGACAATTGCTATATGATACCGTTGTTGGTTAATGCCTGTACCCTACGACTATATGGAAGGTTCAGATCCGAGACAACCCCCGATAACTACTCCTATACTTCGGTAGAATTAAATACTTCTCACGACTATCGTGACGAGTACTTTATAAAAGTTCTAAAATACTTAAGCGTGAAGAGCGAGGTTTTGAGGAGGGGACAAACCCCTCATGAACGGAATAATTTTGGTTCGTTTTACGTTTTAATGTTGTTCCTTAGTTTCAGTTGAAAAATACTCTTTTTTTTTATCGCATCTTGAGAACCTATCAATGTAGCAAAAAAGCTAGCGTCAATAGTAACTTAACCGAAAGTGCAAAAGGATATTTTAATCGATATATCACAAGATCCAATGCGGAAACTTAGAGAAAAGGGAAGATATGACAATCCAGCTAAACAAAAAGCTGACACAAAAAAAAAGTACTGATATAAAAACAAGGACGCTGTTAAATTGAGTGTGAAAAAGAGGCGCACACTGAAAGTAAATATAGCAGCTCTCAAAAAAGTCAATATTAAAAAGATATAACAACGATGAGTGGTATCGAAGTAAACCCGCTTGGGAGCAGCTAGTAGTCGCTGCTTGCTAACAGCTACGAAAAATATCATGAGTATTTCCTTTGTGTGATATATACAACATTGTTGCATCCTTGTCTCTCTAAGTATTGCTGTGCACAAGATTGTATTTTCGTTTACAGTTGTATAAAATGTGTTATTACTATATTTTTCTTCTTAATAGCTCCAATTCTCGGGGGTCTTGGCTCTCTTGCAAAAACCACTGCTCCAACTTTGACAGCGTCTTTTGCCGCTCCGACTACGACTGCAGCTGTTACTGCTGCTACGACGGGTTTTAGTTTTGGAGGACCTGCAGCAAAACCTACAGCTCCTGTTACTGGTTTCTCTCTTCCTAACCTTTCAACAGCACCCCCAGCGAGTGTTAGGTAAGTCGACCAAGTCTGCAATGAAATATTCTGTTTAATCAATAGTATTTACGTTCCCACAATCTGTTTCCCCCTTGAAAAAATAGTGAAGCCTACAGCTTAATAATAAAAACTAGATAAAAACCTTTCCTTGCTGCCTAGATATTGAAAAATAGAAGTAAGAAATGTATGATTTTGGTGACGGAACGTTAGGCGACCGGCAAAAATTTGCTTTGTCTCAACTTTAGATGCCATGAGGGATCCTATATGCTACATCAGAGAAAGCTCAACGTCACAACGTCAACGTCAGAGAAGTTCTGGAAAATTCTCTGCTGGAAGGGGAGGAGTAACTTTGTCAAAACAACGAAAAAAGGCAATTTTATCATCATTATAGGAAAGTATTTTAATATGGTAAAAATTATTAGATTTTTCTCTTGGGGGGGGGAGGCTTCTCCCTACTTTGTGCGTACCTGATATTGCCGTTTACAATTTTATCTTTTCTATAGATGCCATATAGTACAAATATCCTGAAAAAGCTAAATCCATGAAGTTTAAGTGAATTTACCGTTGATCATCTTGATATGGATGCCTGTTTTTCGATAAAGTAAAAAAAACTGTTGACTTTTCGCAGCCGCCACCTCTTGCATAAAATCATTTGATAGCATGAAGCTACTAATAACTTCTCTTGTCGAATAAAAAAGAAACCTTGTTCCATGTATAATGTTTTGCTAATAGAAAAAAGTATTTCTAGTTAAATACTATTTAAGTAAAGAGGTTGAAATAAAGAAAAAAAATGTAACCTTGATCATGGTAAAAATCGGAAATATTTATAGATCTACCGTCAATTACGAAAGAGATGCATAGAATGTTCCTTGGCTAATTTTTTATTGATGCAAAGGTAATCTTGACAAGTCGAACTAATTAGTGTGATAAGAGTAATTTTATTTATGACATCATTAAAAAGCACAAAATAATAAATTAACACAAAAACTCCGTAAAAAGCGTAATAGCATATGTTTTAGGGTGGGAAAACGCATTAATTATTGATTTCTTTAACATAAAACAATTCACATAGAGAAAGGAGAGAAAAAAAACAAGCATATACATATTTATAAACATTACGTCAAACTGTAGGACTAGGGAAGACAAAAACCACTGATGTAGAAAAAGAAAGAGAGAAAGAAATCAGATTGAAACCAGGAAGATTATCATTCGTTTAAAGATGACCAAATGAGGAGCATTTTCGAGTCAGCCAAGGCAGACTATTTTCAGGCATATGACAAGCGGTCAAATGATTAAAGCCTGATCTTGATGAGTGAGTGTAAGAGATTATTTTTATTACTTAAGTTCAGAAGATGAGGATGAAACCGATCAGACGCCAAACATGTAATGCAACTTAGGACTCTACGAAGATTGCCGCAGAGTTGGAGAAAAGTGAAAGAAAAGCGAAAGAGGAGAGACCACAAAGAGGATATAGATCGAGGAATAGATTTGACACTAAGGGATTAGTATCATGTATGAAATTTCAGCCTTATCATACACCTTTGAAAGAGAATTGCACAAAAAAAAAAAAAAAAAAAAAGGAGAAGCTAACATCCATGAAATCAGCAGTAAGAAACATATAATCTAATTTTTAAGCTTTTAAAGACTTCTATTATGCAGTGTTATGGAAAAGCTGAGAACTCTTGAGACTAGAATGCGTAATTCCATCATAATAATAGCAAAAGTGTTATACTTTAGGACGTTTTGGTACTTCTTATGGCAGCTACTCAATTTGGGTCATACAGAGCGGAACAAAACAGTCTCCAAACATAAATGTGCGTGTCTCTAATGTTTGCACTGAGCTTGTTTAGTTAATTGACTTCGGTTAGTGTTATGAGCCCATCGTTACCTGTAGTTGCTGCAAGAATTTTGTATTCCGACTTCTAACAGGGATTATAGAAGGTGAATCCTCTCATTTTCGGTGCTCTCGTTTCGGAAAAATTGTCAAGTTTTGAGCCCATAATCCAGCTTCTACCTTAGTCCGGAAGTTCCCAGCCTTGTTGGCTCATTAGTGTTTAATACAAGCACACTGACACTATCCCTAGACAGTAACTAGGCCTTGCAGATGCCGGCATTACGCTGTCAGAAAGTGCACAATGTCATGTGTCATATGCTATTTTCTCAAGCAGAAATGTGTCCTGTAAAATTCTGCCAACATGTCAGGTAAGTTGACCCCATCCTTGTGCTTGAAAGAAAAGGGTTGGCCTTGGTACAGATATTCTTTTCTTTATTTCAGTGTCCGACTTCAGACACGTGTCATCAGGATTAATGAAAAAAAAATACCAAAGGGTGAGCAGAAAGTGCTGCTGTTGTGCCACTTAACGACACGCATACCTGGGTTACGATTGATGCTATAATCCAAGCTGCCTCAGGTTTTCTCTTCAACGGTGCATCTAGTATATAGAGACAGCTCAATTGTGCTATGTTTACAATGACAATATTTTGTCAATTAGCCCTTCTCTTTCAAAACAGTCATGAGATTCTCCAAAACTAGTTGTTCCAGTAGACCTAGAAGTTTTTTATCTTCTGGGAATTACCTCAGTGGGTAATTGCTTCGCATCCTTAAAGTCTTGTTGCTCTCTGTCGATGTGTCTTGGCCCTGATAAATTTCCAACTCGAGTGTATAATCTGTAATTCTCACTCAATTAAAGACTCATCATGTCAAGCAGTCACAGATAGTATATTATCCTCAATATTTTCTTCTGCATTATGTAGATTATTTTCAACTTGCTTATCAAAATTGAAGCACTTCAGTGGCTAACCGTTGTCTTTTTCCTTGTTGCCTTGGGGATGGATCAAAACTGTTGAAAGATTACAATTGAATATACTGGGATTATTTTGAATGAAAATCTTTCATTTAAGGAACGTAACAAAGCCCATCGTCTAAAAGTTTCTTCTAGATGATGGTCGCTTCTTTTAGAAATTAAATTAAAAAAAAACAAGTTTTTTCAACTGAAAGTAAGAAGCAATATTAAAACTTTAAACGAACAGAAATTATTACGTATATGAGGGCGGTTGCTCCTCCTCAACACCTTGCTCTTTACGCTATAGTTTTTTAGTACTTTTAATAAAAAAAAAGCTTATTATTGTTCTAATTAAAAGAACATAGTGTATCAGGAGTCATTCTTAAAGAATTGGGACATAATTCGAACTTTAGCATAAAGAGCGAGGTGTTGGGGAAGAGCAACACCCCTCATATACGTAATAATTTCTGTTTGTTTTAAGTTTTAATATTGCTTCTTACTTAAGTTGAAACAACTTGTTTTTTTTTATTTAATTTCTGATCGTTTTTTAAGTAATGCTAGGAAATCTAGCTACACCTTCACGGAAAAATCCCTCCTCCTGACCGATTTATTATCTTTACCAGTGGTTCTCAAATTGTGGTTCGCGTACCCCTTGGGGTGCACAAAAACTTTTAGGGGGCACACGGCCAGCCAACAAAAAATAAAACAACCCTTTAATTTTAGGACTGGTAATTTTATTTATATTTTAGCTATAGTTTACTTAATATGCTAGTTACTATCGGTAACTGAGAAGGGGTACCTAAAATGTTTTTAGGGTAAAAGGAATACTGTGTCTAAATAAGTTTGAGAACCACTGCTCTAGACAATTCAATCCTGGTGAAAGTTTACCCTGGGCACTTACTCTTAACATCTCCACGCGTAAAATCGAATCGACAAAGAGAAAGCAAGACGTAAGAAGAATTTCGTGTAGGAATTCTGGCAAATTTTAGGAGTGTAAAATTTCCCTGAAAAATTCACCCCCTGAAAACTTCCCTCCCCACGAAAAATTGTCCCTGTGGAAAATCCTTGCTGTAGAAAATTCGCCCCCCCCCCTCACCCGAAAAATGTATGCATACTTCCTAATAGCAAATACTACACGTAAACAATGGGAAAATTTTGTAACTTAAAGACCTTTACCCAGGGGCTGTGGGGGGGTCATGAAATCTCCAAAGGTATATTTATTCGGCCTTTCAACTATGCTGAATAAAATGGCTATCTCAAAATTTTGATCGGACGATTTTGAGATAAAAAGGGCCGTTGGAGGCGGCCTAGTTGCCCTCCAATTTTTTGTTCACTTAAAAAGGGCACTAGAACTTTTAATTTCCGTTCGAATGAGCCCTCTCCCGATATTCTAGGATATCTTGGTCGATACGATCACCCCTGGGAAAAACAAACAAGCTTAAAAAAAAAACAAAAAAAAACACGCACCCGTGATCTCTTATGGCAAAACATTTGAAATTCCATGTTTTTTCAGATAGAAGCTTGAAACCTCTACAGTACGGTTCTCTTATATGCTGAATTTGATGGTGTGATTTTCATTAAGATTCTATGACTTTTTGGGGGTGTTTTCCCTTTTTTCGAAAATCAGGCAGAATTTCTCAGGCTTGTAACCTTTGATGAGTAAGACTAATCTTAATGAAACATATATATTTGGAATCAGCATAAAAATCCGATTTTTTTATATATCTATTGGTATCACAATTCCGTTCCTTACTTCCGTACCGTACCTTACTTACAGTTCGTTACCACGAACTGTTTGATTTCTCGGGACGATGTTTAGTGTCTCGTTTAAAATATTTTTTCCATGTTATAATTTAGAAATATTCAGTGTTAGATTCTCCAGACTAAAGCTATTAAATTTACTTTTTTCCTGCCAGGTTTGTTCCAAAGTTTGTTCAGCTATACATCTTCTTAATAAGATCACCCTGATTCTAGTTCTGGCAGTGAGCAAATTTATAGCTGACTTCCGTTAAACACAAAATTAGGTTTCTCAATTCTACACACTGGCCCGAATGCTTAGAACGCACTGGATTCTGAGATTTTTTCAAAAAATTATTAATGCTTCTAAAACAAATTTTATGAAAAAATTCTGTTTGTCTTTTTTTCTTGTGTGTATTGTGATTACTAACTTTAGCTATTTTTGCGTTAAATGCGCCTTTGACACTTACATGGTTTAATTATTATTTTGTTAAACCTTGGAATAAATCAATGCCTCTTATGTCTTATGTCTAAAAACAAAAAAGAAACCGTTCAGAAAAGGTTCTAATCTATAATTTCATATAGTCAAGTTATCTGAAAAAGCCAGAACTCTTTATGACAGCTAGTAAAAATTTGATCTAATTTTAAATGAGGTTTTTTTTTTTACCCTATTAGACTGTAGAGGGTTAATGTGAGAAAAGGTTTTTTAGATATTGGCTTAATTTTAAAAATAGGTTTTCATCAAGAAAAGTTGCTAAAAGTCTAACGTAACGAGCTTTTGGTCTACTAATAGAGCCGCCTGAAAGGTGGATTTCCGATTGCTAGTATTATTGATAGACTATAGCCAAACAACATGTAAAAAAGGTTAAGAATAAGGTATTGAACTTAGTCCCTACTGGCGGTACTGATCTTTGTTTCATGGCCTTTTGCCAGGAAGTGCAATGGGAGGGCTGGGGCCATTCTGCGCTTTCGTACCCATTTAGAGCTGGATTGACTCTGGCTGAGCTTACAGAGTCACGCCACTGACCCCTGTCCCAAACCAAATAACCAACCTTTTTTATACCCTTTTTTATTAATAGTAAAACTCTTCTCCTGGAAAAAAAAACGCTGGAGTCCCGGAGATACTTAAAATAAAATTTGACTTGTTCTTCATGCATCACACCAAATAAATTTACTCTAGATTAGAAGTGATAAATTTTGATTCATCTCCGTTTCCAAATATTGTGGGGGCTGCTTCCAGTCCGTTTTAACATTCATGCTCTAAAGAATAGTTAAGCTGAATTGTGGTCATCTTCCCACAACATAAAACGTATTAATATTCTTTTAGCACGACTGCTGTAGCATCTTCCACAAGCGCTACACCAGCTGCGCCTGCAGGAGTATCGGCCCAGATGACTTATCGTCAGCTTGAAGATCAGATAAACAAATGGAATGTTGAACTGGAAGAGCAAGAGAGGATTTTTCTCAAACAAGCTGAGACTGTTGCTAGCTGGGATAGAATGGTTTTGCTCAATGGAGATAGTGTTAGTATAATCTAAAGTAGTTCGAATCAATAATGTTACTGGTTTCGGTTTTTTTTT